>JAPFBL010000383.1:240000-357289 GCA_026182355.1 Hermatobates lingyangjiaoensis | reverse complement strand
TAACGGCTTCGCTGAAAAGTCTCCGATAGCATATTTGCAAATCGTTTTCAGAATGATATATTAGTTTCTAAATACCATGAAAGCTTTAGCATGGAATTAATTTCTGTAGAACCACCACGCAAGTTTGCTTAGATGTAATTTAAAGTTTTGATTGAACTGATTGAAATTATACCTAATATATTTCAATAATATATATATACATTAATCATTCTATTTCAAATTAGTTCATAACACGCTTAAATTACATTTAGAAATCTTAAAATCAATTAAGAGGACCATAACTTCATCGGGAACTAATGCCGGCGGTAGCCTATTGCATACAGTGAAAAGAGGTTCCATATATTTTTCGAACTGGTTCAAACTTTTATTATTAATTATTTTTATTTACTTTTATTATTAATGAAAAGAGTCAAACCAGTTGCCATAGCATATGTTTGAAAGCTTATTTTTTGGAATAAAATAATTAAAAATAATAATCCTAGATTTTTCAATGTTTTTACTTTATTATGAATATAAATTAGTTATTTAACATTATATTATGTATTATTAAATTCCTGTAAAAAAAATCTAGTGGTGCAGAAATAATTTAACGTCATCATTTGGGGGTTCTACTGCTGTAATTATTAAATTCAAAAAATAAATTCATTTAAATATTAATTGTATAAAAGTATATTATTGGTAATCTTTTAGACATGGGAACTATAAGATATAGAAGTGTTTAAAAGAGATCAATACATTTGCATAGGAGGATACAATTATTTATTAATAAAAATTATTAAATTTTTATTAAAGTCAACAAATAATCGATATTAGTAAAGTATTTATTGAATAAGACTTAATCGATTATAAAATGTTCTCCATTATGGATATGTAAATTGAATAATCGACCTCTATTAAAAACGGAATTGAAATATGACCGGTCTACAGGCTTTCGTATATCTAATGATTTACATCAATATGCACCATTTGCGTTCTTATAATCTCCAACAAGAGCTTTCAACATAAATAACGACTCTTATTCTCGTATAAACTCTTTCAAATTTACACTTTATTGGCAAAATAAGATAATATTGACAATATATCTTTCTAGCTTTGTAAAAAGCGGATTAATAAGATATTTCATAAATAGTATTCAATAAATAACTTTTTGTTTATTTGTTAGAGAAGAAGTATTCAAACGATTCATACAATCAAATAAACTATAGAGACTGTGTTAACAGGCATGGATATTAATTTTAACATAAAGCGAATAAATAAAAAATCTTAAACGTAATTGAATAAGAAATATTTTGAACCGAAAAATATAATACTACATTGTGATTGGGATCTATTACATCTTAGATACTAATGTTGTCATAAACACATTTGTATTGGTTTCATTTTATAGTCATTATCATATTGTTTGATATATATATTAATCAGTGATCAAACCACAATATGAAATGGGAAAACAAGACTAAGATCTTTCAACCGTAACAAGCGGTCTTCGTCAGAGTCAAAAACCCAACTGAAACATTAGATGCAGGAAATATCTGGTGAAGGGTTGAGAAGAGTGGGAGGGAAGAGTGGTATTTTAAAAGGGTGAAAGCACAGGAAAGGACTAATGTCCAGACAGGGATGTTTGGGGAAAAAAAGGTACAGTAAGAAAGAGTAAAAAACTATCCGCTAGCTGTCAACCCTCTTAGAAGAAGCTATTGCCCTTGTAAGGAAAGTATCAAGTTTGAAGAGACCGTTACTGATGTTTATAATATTTGATCTATTAAATTTAATTAGAGACGATTTAATAATATTTCTTAATAACATCGATTTTTCATAGGTAATAAATTTATCCTGTCCAATCAATATGATGATTTCTTTGTTTATATGCAAGAATAAGGCGCTAATTTTTTACTTCTACTTACGTTGTATTGGTGTTATATTGGTATATATATTTCATTAAAGTTAATGTGCTTCCTACACAAGATTATGCGGCAGAAGTCAATGGTATGCGGGAGCGGGCTTAAATCATAAATCAAATTTTGACATCCGCCAGGTAAAACACTTCTCAGTGTAATATTAAAAGTTGAATTTAGAAAAAATGGAAAAAACATATTTTATTCTATGCATTTTAAATAATCTATATTGGATAGTAAAATTTACATTACAGGAGAGTACAAAATACGGGTGCACTGCCATCCCATTAGTTATGCATAAATTCATTGTGCATTTCTTGTAGCATAGTCAGTCGGTCACAACGGTACGTAATAATAGTAATTAGTCAATGACAGTTATTTCTTCTTGCCATTTGTGATATGCAAATTCGTTGTTACTTCTGTGTATTTATTGATCATCATTAGTTTGGTCGTCTTTTGTCGATATAACATTGATTGACACTTGAGCTAGACTAGTGTAAACAAATCTAGGAGTGAACAAATAAACATTTCTCCTTTTTTAATATCATAAAACAGTAGAATTTATATCATAAATTTATCACAAACCATCAAATGAATGTATAGTGTTTCTTTTACTCTTAAAACAAATTATTATATTTGGTGAAATTCCCTTGATTACTACTTAAAATAAGTGAAGCGGAAATAAACTTTAATTTGTTTGAAAGGCTTAAAGCGTTTAGTAGTTCAAAATCGCATTATTAAGAACCAAAAACAGTTACTTTTGATCTCTAGAACCATTTTAAAATATAAACTTGGTTTAACACATATACCATATTACTTCATTTTTCGTATATTTTGTGTCAAAATTTTTAATGCTTCAACTATAATACCACATTTTTTCAAAGCTATTTCTAAAAGCAAGATTATTTGTTTTTCAAACTGTCGTTTGTTTTTGTATAAGCTAAAATTTATATGATATAGATTTTAACGTCTCTTAAATATTATCTTAGACCAGAGGTGGGCAATACATTTATCGCGATTTACATCTCAAATGCCAAGTTATTATTGGTAGTAATGACATTGAGAACAGTAAAATAAGCCTACAATTCCTTTAGTAATTGATTGACATACAGGAATACCAGTCGAACGAATTCAGTTTTTTTTTTGTAATTGCTCACTGTGGAACGGTAAAAGTTGCTGTAAGTGCTGTAACGAAACAAGCTACTCATAGCTTCTCTACGTCTGTAAGTGCTGTAACGAAACAAGCTACTCATAGCTTCTCTACGTCTGTAAGTGCTGTAACGAAACAAGATACTCATAGCTTCTCTACGTCTGTAAGTGCTGTAACGAAACAAGATACTCATAGCTTCTCTACGTCTGTAAGTGCTGTAACGAAACAAGCTACTCATAGCTTCTCTACGTCTGTAAGTGCTGTAACGAAACAAGCTACTCATAGCTTCTCTACGTCTGTAAGTGCTGTAACGAAACAAGCTGCTCATAGCTTCTCTACGTCTGTAAGTGCTGTAACGAAACAAGCTACTCATAGCTTCTCTACGTCTGTAAGTGCTATAACGAAACAAGCTACTCATAGCTTCTCTACGTCTGTAAGTGCTGTAACGAAACAAGCTGCTCATAGCTTCTCTACGTCTGTAAGTGCTATAACGAAACAAGCTACTCATAGCTTCTCTACGTCTGTAAGTGCTGTAACGAAACAAGCTGCTCATAGCTTCTCTACGTCTGTAAGTGCTGTAACGAAACAAGCTACTCATAGCTTCTCTACGTCTGTAAGTGCTGTAACGAAACAAGCTACTCATAGCTTCTCTACGTCTGTAAGTGCTGTAACGAAACAAGCTGCTCATAGCTTCTCTACGTCTGTAAGTGCTATAACGAAACAAGCTACTCATAGCTTCTCTACGTCTGTAAGTGCTGTAACGAAACAAGCTACTCATAGCTTCTCTACGTCTGTAAGTGCTGTAACGAAACAAGCTGCTCATAGCTTCTCTACGTCTGTAAGTGCTATAACGAAACAAGCTACTCATAGCTTCTCTACGTCTGTAATGCTGTAACGAAACAAGCTACTCATAGCTTCTCTACGTCTGTAAGTGCTGTAACGAAACAAGCTGCTCATAGCTTCTCTACGTCTGTAAGTGCTGTAACGAAACAAGCTACTCATAGCTTCTCTACGTCTGTAAGTGCTGTAACGAAACAAGCTGCTCATAGCTTCTCTACGTCTGTAAGTGCTATAACGAAACAAGCTACTCATAGCTTCTCTACGTCTGTAAGTGCTGTAACGAAACAAGCTACTCATAGCTTCTCTACGTCTGTAAGTGCTGTAACGAAACAAGCTACTCATAGCTTCTCTACGTCTGTAAGTGCTGTAACGAAACAAGCTGCTCATAGCTTCTCTACGTCTGTAAGTGCTATAACGAAACAAGCTACTCATAGCTTCTCTACGTCTGTAAGTGCTGTAACGAAACAAGCTACTCATAACTTCTCTACGTCTGTAAGTGCTGTAACGAAACAAGCTACTCATAGCTTCTCTACGTCTGTAATGCTGTAACGAAACAAGCTACTCATAGCTTCTCTACTTCTGTAAGTGCTGTAACGAAACAAGCTACTCATAGCTTCTCTACCTCTGTAAGTGCTGTAACGAAACAAGCTAATCATAGCTTCTCTACCTCTGTAAGTGCTGTAACGAAACAAGCTACTCATAGCTTCTCTACTTCTGTAAGTGCTGTAACGAAACAAGATACTCATAGCTTCTCTACGTCTGTAAGTGCTGTAACGAAACAAGCTACTCATAGCTTCTCTACCTCTGTAAGTGCTGTAACGAAACAAGCTACTCATAGCTTCTCTACGTCTGTAAGTGCTGTAACGAAACAAGCTACTCATAGCTTCTCTACCTCTGTAAGTGCTGTAACGAAACAAGCTACTCATAGCTTCTCTAGTTCTGTAAGTGCTGTAACGAAACAAGATACTCATAGCTTCTCTACGTCTGTAATGCTGTAACGAAACAAGCTACTCATAGCTTCTCTACTTCTGTAAGTGCTGTAACGAAACAAGCTACTCATAGCTTCTCTACGTCTGTAAGTGCTGTAACGAAACAAGCTACTCATAGCTTCTCTACGTCTGTAATGCTGTAACGAAACAAGCTACTCATAGCTTCTCTACGTCTGTAAGTGCTGTAACGAAACAAGCTACTCATAGCTTCTCTACTTCTGTAAGTGCTGTAACGAAACAAGCTACTCATAGCTTCTCTACGTCTGTAAGTGCTGTAACGAAACAAGCTACTCATAGCTTCTCTACGTCTGTAAGTGCTGTAACGAAACAAGCTACTCATAGCTTCTCTACGTCTGTAATGCTGTAACGAAACAAGCTACTCATAGCTTCTCTACTTCTGTAAGTGCTGTAACGAAACAAGCTACTCATAGCTTCTCTACGTCTGTAAGTGCTGTAACGAAACAAGCTACTCATAGCTTCTCTACGTCTGTAAGTGCTGTAACGAAACAAGCTACTCATAGCTTCTCTACGTCTGTAAGTGCTGTAACGAGACAAGCTACTCATAGCTTCTCTACGTCTGTAAGTGCTGTAACGAAACAAGCTACTCATAGCTTCTCTACGTCTGTAAGTGCTGTAACGAAACAAGCTACTCATAGCTTCTCTACGTCTGTAAGTGCTGTAACGAAACAAGCTACTCATAGCTTCTCTACGTCTGTAAGTGCTGTAACGAAACAAGATACTCATAGCTTCTCTACTTCTGTAAGTGCTGTAACGAAACAAGCTACTCATAGCTTCTCTACTTCTGTAAGTGCTGTAACGAAACAAGCTACTCATAGCTTCTCTACGTCTGTAAGTGCTGTAACGAAACAAGCTACTCATAGCTTCTCTACGTCTGTAATGCTGTAACGAAACAAGCTACTCATAGCTTCTCTACGTCTGTAAGTGCTGTAACGAAACAAGCTACTCATAGCTTCTCTACGTCTGTAAGTGCTGTAACGAAACAAGCTACTCATAGCTTCTCTACGTCTGTAAGTGCTGTAACGAAACAAGCTACTCATAGCTTCTCTACGTCTGTAAGTGCTGTAACGAAACAAGCTACTCATAGCTTCTCTACGTCTGTAAGTGCTGTAACGAAACAAGCTACTCATAGCTTCTCTACGTCTGTAAGTGCTGTAACGAAACAAGCTACTCATAGCTTCTCTACGTCTGTAAGTGCTGTAACGAAACAAGCTACTCATAGCTTCTCTACGTCTGTAAGTGCTGTAACGAAACAAGCTACTCATAGCTTCTCTACGTCTGTAAGTGCTGTAACGAAACAAGCTACTCATAGCTTCTCTACGTCTGTAATGCTGTAACGAAACAAGCTACTCATAGCTTCTCTACGTCTGTAAGTGCTGTAACGAAACAAGCTACTCATAGCTTCTCTACGTCTGTAAGTGCTGTAACGAAACAAGCTACTCATAGCTTCTCTACGTCTGTAAGTGCTGTAACGAAACAAGCTACTCATAGCTTCTCTACGTCTGTAAGTGCTGTAACGAAACAAGCTACTCATAGCTTCTCTACGTCTGTAAGTGCTGTAACGAAACAAGCTACTCATAGCTTCTCTACGTCTGTAAGTGCTGTAACGAAACAAGCTACTCATAGCTTCTCTACCTCTGTAAGTGCTGTAACGAAACAAGCTACTCATAGCTTCTCTACGTCTGTAAGTGCTGTAACGAAACAAGTTACTCATAGCTTCTCTACGTCTGTAAGTGCTGTAACGAAACAAGCTACTCATAGCTTCTCTACGTCTGTAAGTGCTGTAACGAAACAAGCTACTCATAGCTTATCTACGTCTGTAAGTGCTGTAACGAAACAAGCTACTCATAGCTTCTCTACGTCTGTAAGTGCTGTAACGAAACAAGCTACTCATAGCTTCTCTACGTCTGTAAGTGCTGTAACGAAACAAGCTACTCATAGCTTCTCTACGTCTGTAAGTGCTGTAACGAAACAAGCTACTCATAGCTTCTCTACGTCTGTAAGTGCTGTAACGAAACAAGCTACTCATAGCTTCTCTACCTCTGTAAGTGCTGTAACGAAACAAGCTACTCATAGCTTCTCTACGTCTGTAAGTGCTGTAACGAAACAAGCTACTCATAGCTTCTCTACGTCTGTAAGTGCTGTAACGAAACAAGCTACTCATAGCTTCTCTACGTCTGTAAGTGCTGTAACGAAACAAGCTACTCATAGCTTCTCTACGTCTGTAAGTGCTGTAACGAAACAAGCTACTCATAGCTTCTCTACGTCTGTAAGTGCTGTAACGAAACAAGCTGCTCATAGCTTCTCTACGTCTGTAAGTGCTATAACGAAACAAGCTACTCATAGCTTCTCTACGTCTGTAAGTGCTGTAACGAAACAAGCTGCTCATAGCTTCTCTACGTCTGTAAGTGCTATAACGAAACAAGCTACTCATAGCTTCTCTACGTCTGTAAGTGCTGTAACGAAACAAGCTGCTCATAGCTTCTCTACGTCTGTAAGTGCTATAACGAAACAAGCTACTCATAGCTTCTCTACGTCTGTAAGTGCTGTAACGAAACAAGCTGCTCATAGCTTCTCTACGTCTGTAAGTGCTATAACGAAACAAGCTACTCATAGCTTCTCTACGTCTGTAAGTGCTATAACGAAACAAGCTACTCATAGCTTCTCTACGTCTGTAAGTGCTATAACGAAACAAGCTGCTCATAGCTTCTCTACGTCTGTAAGTGCTGTAACGAAACAAGCTACTCATAGCTTCTCTACGTCTGTAAGTGCTGTAACGAAACAAGCTGCTCATAGCTTCTCTACGTCTGTAAGTGCTGTAACGAAACAAGCTACTCATAGCTTCTCTACGTCTGTAAGTGCTATAACGAAACAAGCTACTCATAGCTTCTCTACGTCTGTAAGTGCTGTAACGAAACAAGCTGCTCATAGCTTCTCTACGTTTTCTTCTTACCATTTACTTTTCTCTTTTCTTTTACAATCATGAAATGGCGTCAAAATGACTGTGAAGACTGAATCAGATAAGAGGAAAAAAAATTTATTTTTTTCGCAATCTCATCTGAAATGAGAAATGAAAGCTTCCTCACGATGATATATTACACACATCGTAAATTGTATAATCAATATATTTCTAAATAAATACAGCGGTTTGGCCATTCTGCTTGTTCATTTCTTAAGTAAGTTGCATACAACAAATTTGTAAACACATTTAGTTTAACACAGAAAAGAATAGAATAAGTTGGTGGACAGTTTATACATTTTATACGTTTATACATCGAACATGGATTGATATTAATGGTGACAATATCACAGCTACATTATTGATAAAATTTCATAAACATTATTAAATTTTTAATAATCACCAATTATTTTAGCAGTTTTGTCTTTCCTCTGACAGACCTATCTGTATTTCCTTTTACTTTCTTTTTTCCTGAAAAGAACAGAATATCAGTTCGTCTTTTAAAAGACATTATACTTTCGTCTCGCTCACTCTCTCTCATTTCTACTCAGCTTAGTTGGCTGTAAATAAGAACTAAAGAAGGACTTGTCTCCTTTGTTGCTTTTATTTGAACAAACAAAGCCCAGATCGACTTCATTGTTCGCACGGACTCCTCATTAATGTTCGTAGACACTTTTAGATCTGTCCTTTTGCTTTTTTCATCAATTTTTTTCTTGATTGTTATTAAATTTTATCAATAAGATATAATTTTCATTTATTTCATTTGCAATGCTAATAATTCCACTTACTGTTACCTGTCATACTTTTCCTGCTAATTTCCATTCGGTTTTTGTAATTTACATATAATAACAAGAAATTCATGCGAAAACATCATATTAAAATTTCTAGCTTACCATTATTAATTATCGTTAATAATAACCGTTATATGATAATTTGGCATAATACGCTAATATAATATAGTTAATATTGTACAGATACTGGGTCCTTTCGTTTTAAACCAGGGGTCCTCAATGGGGTTGAAATTCACCCCAGGGTTGATTTTTGGGTTTTCAGAGGGGTGAATTGTGACCAGTGTTAGTTTACAAATTGAAGAAATTCGTAGGATTGGACGTTTTTAAACCTGCAGAGGAAACGTCAGTGATATTGAACAATTACAACATTGTTAGCTGTTCTTTCATTTCAGCCACCTTAAAGTTTAAGGTTCAACATATATTGATTACCTCACAGTGAAGTCACTACAATTCAAAATATTTTTTTATAAAAATCCATAATTTTGAACAAAAAATAGCCATATACTTACTGTTTTTACACCATTCTGAACCTAAACAAATGTTTAAAAGTTAATTTATAAAAAAAGTTTAAAATTAACTGACTTTCTATGTATTTTATGGTAGTTTTAATGTAAAGAATTAAGTTCTTATGCAACAATACATAAATTTGTATAAATTCTTATACTTTATTAAAATTGGCAATGTTGGTAATGAATTTATTTATTAGCCGAAAAAATCGGCTCTGATTTATTTAGAAAAACAATAATACCAGAAGATCAAATGATTAAATTAAATTAAGTAATTATACATCGAATTATCAGGTTCTTTGGCTTACTTAAATCCTGTAAATGGTTGATTACAAGTATAATGGGACAAATTGGATGTTAGTTTTCGTTGAATTTGATTTGTTTAAGGGTGATTTTTCCCTTAAGGGATTTCTTTCACGTAGGGCGCATTTCCTTAGCCACCCATGTTAAAGGAACTTTTGAAAATCGTTTGAGACAGGTGTTGGTAATAACGTAACTCCTATTGAAATATTTATAATAAAATGAAGTGTATCACGACTGATACTAAATATATAATAACAAAGAATGGCTGTGAATGATACAATTATAGATTTCTAATGTAGTGTAATCAGTTATTATGTGGTATTTACTCATTGTAGGGTAAAAATCTAATAAAATGGTCTCCACATATAAAAATTTTTAATGATATAAACAACGCGTTTCGAACACGTTTTTTTGTACTTTTTTGTACTTATTTACTTTGTACTATAGATAACTCTCTGGTGTCATTGTATTTTTTAGTTAATGCCTGAGGAAGAACACTACGTGTTCGAAACGCGTTGTTTATATCATTAAAATTTTTTATATGTGGAGACCATTTCATTAGATTTTTACCCTACAATGAATTATGGATTTATTAATTTGACAAACAATTGATCTGTATATAATTCCTTTCAGTTGTAACTAAGTAGGACTTGTATACCGCATTATTACATTACAATTTATCTCTAAGGAATCACTTCCAACATAACACCTTTACATTAAAATGTTTGATATCTCACAGAACTTGTTTGGATAGATCATATTCTATGACTGTTCGAAAAGAAGAAAACTAGGAAAAAGTTTTAAAATAAAAAGTTTTTTTTTAAAAAGAAATTGAACTGAACTCCATTGATTAAGCACAAGATTTCTCTTTAACAGTGGTCTACAAGAAGGGTATTTTACCTTTGAATACCAAATTTTTAATTTAAGAAGTCTCACCAACGTTGCCCAGGGTAAGCTCTACAGGTATCTCAACTGGAGGGTGAATTTATTAGTGCGATCTCAGAATAACTCAAGTGAACAAGAAATAATGACATTTATTTCAACTAAATTCATTCATGTTTCATATTACAGAAAAATTATCTTCTACTTGCAACTTTTTGTAATAAACCACATAACACTTACTATTACATAATATAATGAAATAATATTACAGCAAAATATCATTTATTATCAGACGAATCGTAAGCCTTCATAAATTAATTATAAATTTTCTTAATATCTAGCATTTTTAGCTGGATCAAAAAACACAAGGTGTGACAGCAATTACGACATGTATAGATATAAAAATTAATTGTTTGTGTATGTGTCTGATCGATGTACAAAAATTGTAAAATCAGAAACAATTAAAATGAAAGAGACTTCATTTGGAGTAAATTTTCTAGATTAAGTTTTTGTATAGATAATTCGTTCGACCAGTTGCATTACAAAAGTACTATATCACAAAATTACTATGAATAGCGCTTTGCTTCCATGATGCTTCACTCTGCATTTAGTGTTTCAGTTGGGTTTTTGACTCTGACGAAGACCGCTAGTTACTGTTGAGAGATTTTAGCGTTTTTTCCAATTTCTTATTGTAGTTTGATCATTGATTGTTATTTCACCTGTTTATTATGAAATCTTGTTACATACATATATATATATATATTTAATCTATTACTATCACTGTTCATCTGCAAAATAGTTGTTCCTTCTTCTAACATCTTCCGTGTTAAAGCCATAATATGGGCTTCTCTTGCATGGTTCTTGGGGGCTCCATTCACTAAATGCATGCTCAATCGTCTTGAAAGCTTAGTAGTTGTCATCCCAATATAATAATTTGAGGGCAGGGTTGCACAGTCCCCTGTATTGCATGTATATTTATATATTAAGTGACACTTCTGAAGTCAGAAGTGCTTGCAGTCCCCTGTATTGCATGTATATTTATATATTAAGTGACACTTCTGCAAGTCAGAATGGAGCCCCCAAGAACCATGCAAGAGAAGCCCATATTATGCCTTTAACACGGAAGATGTTAGAAGAAGGAACAACTATTTTGCAGATGAACAGTGATAGTAATAGATTAAAAATAACTGATTAATAATAGTTTTGTTGATTAAAAATATGTACGGAGTAATCCATACTCGTTTTTACATGGTTTACTTTATAAATATAAATGTCTAAAACGAAAATATGGGTGTTGGAAGGGAAATACATTAAGCAACAGTTTATTGCTTACTTCCTAGGTAAGTACGGTATCACTGTCAGCAGGGAATATTATTATCCTATTTCTTTATTTTCTGCCTAAAACGTTTTTAGAGTAATAAAATATGACTAGTAAACTGTGGGGTTTCATAAAACAATCCCTGTGTCGGGAAGTCATATTGATATTTCATAATTATTTTTTATATGCATATCTAAGTATTATTGGTTATAAAATATGTGGGGACAACACTGTGACTGAGGTAACACGGATAAACAGATGATGCAGTTTGAAAAAGGTTGTAATTGTTTGGTATCCTAGGTTTTATTGTGTGGTTTCTTACAAGTGCTATTAAACAAAACTTTTATAAAATTGTACTTTGTGTTATTCAATTAACCACGCTCTGCTACCAAATTGGTCATCCCGACGTGATAAATTTCCTATCCTATTCATAGTTGAATTGTAAATCAGTTCATAGATTCTGGTAAATCAGTTTGTTGAGTTACCAGATGTTGAGTTGTCCTGGATTTGAGTTACCAGTTTGTTGAGTTGTTCTGGAGTTAAGTTACCAGAAATATAATACATTTATATAGATTTTTATAGAATTATTAATTTGTATATTGTATTGGAATTAAATATGAGGAAAATAACTTATTTTGAAAAGGGCTTAGAGATACCACCTAACTGAAATGAAAAAAAAAAGTTAAAGGTGCAAAAGAATAGAACAATTTGTTCTTTGAAAGAAAAAAAGTTAGAGAAGCAGACCACTGGGGTGTGTTAGAGTGAGGAAAATGGTTAATACAGCGGGAGGAGGAACTACCTCGTAGAGCTAAGAGTGGTGAAAGACGAATTCCTTCCTCCACCTGTCATCCTTATCTTCACGACTTTATTTTCCCTCTTCCTTTCTCCTTCCCACTCACTTCATCTTATACTATCATAAAACTTTACAAAATTCTCTGACTTGTTCCTTAATTATCACTTCCTTCACATACCTTGATCTACTTCTTTGACCTACATTTCGTTTTGTTTAAAAGAAATACTTGTTCTTCTACTTTTTTAATGTTTCCTTTTATTTACTTTTTTTTACTGTCCTAGATTAAATAACACGAAAGGAAATTGATGATTTAGAGTTGAAAAACACCTTTTCAAAAACAGATCGAACATCCATTTGAACCCTTGTTTCTAAAACCTTTTATCGTGACCCGATTATTTTATTAAATTCATTCCACAAACCAGCGATATTTTATGCTATCAGTGATGTAAATATTTATATATATAATATATGAATAATAATCAAAATAACACTTGATGTAATAGATGGATTAATTTACCACAATGAAACAAATTTGGAAACAATACTCTAAGGCCTTTCGTCAACACATCGTCAGAGAGCAAGTGAACTAAAAAATAATAAATACTTGTTGACCTGGTTGATTGAAGTTTCTAAAATTGTTGGTAACCCTGAATATGTTTAATGATGACGATTTAATGATAATCTGTTTAATTATTCCGCTAATCAAAACTTCATCAAATTTATAGAGTCCTCGGCTATTGTTCATTAATTTCTCATAAAAGTTCTGTATGGGCGCACTTTGCACAATATTTCTTCTTCTTTCCGAAGACATCGGAAAGAGCAATTACTACAATTCTAGAAACTTCAATCAACCAGGTTAACAAGTATTTATTATTTTTTAGTTCACTTGCTCTCTGACGATGTGTTGACGAAAGGCCTTAGAGCATTGTTTCCAAATTTGTTTCATTGTGGTAAATTAATCCATATATATAATATATATATTTATGCACTAATTATAATGAAAGTAGTATAAAGATAGACATAGGCAAATCAAACGTCTAAATATATTTCGACATTTATCGTCATCAGCAAGGGAAGAGTCCAGCATGGAGACAGAGTGGTGAATGAAGTCCAACCCATTGATATTACTACCACTCAGAAAAAAGGGAGTGGGAAGACAAAAAATATGAAATAATAAACAAATGAAAAAATGAGAAACATTTTTTAAAAAATACTAGCATACTATAAAATTCCCAGTACAATAATTTTATAAAATATCAGAAATGTAAAATAATTAATTAAAAAATGAAAAAACGTTTCAAAAATAATGAATGAATTTATCCTATATGTTAAATTAAAAATCATCTTAAAGGACATTTGTCTGATATTTTCAGACAATATAGGAATATTTTCAAGTTTAAAATGTTTAAACTTTTTATTAAACCTTCTTCATTCATGTAAGAGATGCACTGGCTATTGGAACAAAAGCCATCACATCCTGTAAGAGTTTGTTTCGTAACACAAAATCTAGACCTCGCGTTTGAAAAATGTTATTACTACCGTAGTTATATTATGCATCAGTGGAGTGATCTACAAAAATAAGTGTATATATTGATAAGTGAATCAGTTACTATCTGTATTTACTCCAGGAATGAAAGACTAATAATCATCTCCCTTTAATTCATTTATATTATGGCTAAATGGACATTATATTATATACCCAAGAAAGTTGATATTATGTTTATTTAGAGTAATGTTGAGTGTAGCCACTCAGATTTTTTTATATACTTTTGTATTAAGTTATTATGCATTTGTGAATATTTCAAAAAATAAACTGTCACAAATAAACTGGACTTCAAATAAACCATATTTTAGAATGTTTTTCTACCTTGTTTATTAGAATGCTCTTAATATGCTTGATACTGCAAATAATTCGTCACAGATTGTAAATCTCATTTATAAATTTACCTCATTACCTCTTAAATTTACCTTAGTTTTACCCTATCTCAGTGTAAACAAATATAACTCGTGGACTCTGAAATCAAAAGCATAATTTTTTTACCACCTCAAAAACTATGTCATTCTAAATGGGTAAAAAAAAGCCTTTATGTATTAGTTTTAAGGATTCGTTAAGGTATCAAATTTTGGTAATTTTATATCTATTGAAGATACTTCAGAGTTTCAAAAGTATAATTCTATTTATCACAGTTTGTATAGATATTGATATTTCTGTATTTCTGCCTCTTCCATGATGAGGCGGAGTAGAAGAGCATCAGCTCCATTGAGAATGTTCAAGATCACCCAACCTTTGTTACGGAATCTGTCACATTTCGATGAACGCCGAAATCCTAATTGGTAACTGAATCTGCCGGGACGCAGGTGGTAGGTGTATTTTACGTGAGCCATATAAACAGATGATGAACATCCGATATTGGTTGCATGCTCACCCAAGGCCTTGTATCTGATCAGTCAGGCATGGCTAATTTAGCTAGGCCGAGATAACAGTCATTACATCGGACTTGGAAATCTCATTTCGCTGTCCTCACGAAATCAAACTGGGCCCCTCAACTAAACTTGTTAAAATATTAATTGTACTGCTCTTGGCCTGCAAATTAAATCCACCCCATTATTTGATTCCCTTTGACAAATGATAATTTATTATGCTTTAATGTAATAATTGATTCATGATCACCCACTTGATATTTGATTTTCACATTTCATTTTCCTATTAAACCATCATTCAGATAAATCTAATTTACATACTTATTGAAAAATATTGTTTAACACATTTTGCAAACAAAAATTTATATTGAAAAATATATTTCTATTTTATTCCGGTCAGATAGATATTATGTCAGCCACTTGAAATATAATATTTCTTTCATTAACACTTGCAATTTTGAATTTTAAATTTCTTGCACTTCTGTGTACTTTTGCTGATGATACAGCGATCTTATCCCGAAACCCTGACCCCACTATTTCCACAAATATCCTCCAAGAACACCTAAATAGCATTGAAGCCTGGCTGCAAAAGTGGCATTTAAATTTCATTCTTTCTCAGTGGGTTTCATTCTTTGCTCATGTCCATCGATGTCATTGTGTAATCTATTACTACATATTCCTGTTACGCATAATATGCGTAGTTCTATATTTGCAAATAAAAATGATAAAAAAAAATTATTGCAAATTGTTCTCGCACGACCGATCTATCATTTGATTATCCACCAGAGTGACAAAGAATTGATGAGTATATTGTTCATTACTGTTATGTTTATTATTAAAATATTATCTACCAAATAATTCTAAAAGTTTATCAAAATCGTGAAATATGTTTAACGACACTTCTCCAAATAGGAGACACTTAATCAAGTTGAAAAGTGGGTTAAGAAGAAGCAGACTAGAGTTGACTTTAGCTCACTGAAGTAGATGATACGAGTATTAAGGGATGAATTAACCAAGTTGACTATTTTATTGGTTGTGGTTACTCGACTGGTTTCGGACTAGGTCCTCCTTCTAATACACCTCTGACAATTATTTGAAATAAGGGTTTATATCAGGGTTTATATTTCCAACTCCGACTCCTCTATTTTTTAACAGCTGACTCCGACTCCAGCTTTTCATTTTATTTTTAAAAAACCCATGGATAATAATTAGCACTTCGTAATAATAATAATAATAATAATAATAATAATTCGCAATTTATAGGAATGAATTCCTGAAATGTTAATTGCTGCAAAAAACAATAGAACTATAACTGAATATTGAGGCTGAACTAATGGATCACCTGCTATTCTTATCGGAATTCTTTACATTTATTTACATAGTTTACATTGACATATAGACATTTTTTAATTAAATAGTCTGAAACAAAATTGATGTTCAATGAAATAATTAGAAGTGACTTAATTTTTTTTATTTTCTTACTTATTTGTTCGTTGCTTATTTAATTAATTTACTGATTTAACATTTTCTATTTTAACTGTATATTATTCTTGCTATAGCTTTAAAATCTGTCCAGTCGACACATAATTTTACTTTATATATATATTATGTCACATAATAAAACGAAACACGATCCAAACTGGACACAATACGAGTTCAAAATTCAAGAAGAGTAACACACAGAATAAGGAAACACACTTACAGACTCAAATTTTTGGGTAATCTGTCGTTGTAACCCTTGCCGTTGCGTCTACAACGTGCTTGGTCTCCCTTTCTCTTTTCTCCTGAAGACGAATTGCCCGAAAATTTGAGTCTATAAGTGTGTTTCCTTACTCTGTGTGTTACTCTTCTTGAATTTTAAACTCATATATATATTTATATATATGCATAGAAATTTATAGTATAAAAAATACAAAAAGTTATTTTTATCATTTTTTTAACTTTTGGACATTATTTTATTTATTGAATCATCAGATCTTCTATTTATGTATGGTTTTGGTAATTCAGCATTATCTCTTATTTTCATATTTTGGTTCTCATTATTTTCATATTCTCTTTCATTTCATACTTTGCTGCATGAACGTTTCCACAATTTTTTACCGATCTTTAGATTTTCCTATTTTATGTGGTTTATTTTTTGAACACATTGTTTATGTTTAAATTTTGTCATGTTTAGTTGGATTTTAGGATCAACTTGCTTATACTTTTGATTTCTCCTTGAAATTCAGAGGTTTTACTTTTTTTTAATTTATTTTTTACATTAGGTTTTTTAATTATGGGATTTGCATTGTCTGCTGTAGTAAGATTGGAGTGTCTTTTTATGATTTTATTTTTAATAATCCAAAGTGTTTTTAACAATTAATTTTAGTTGATTAAGAATGCTTTTTTAAATTTTATTGTTATTGTAAATTTTACTAAATAATTGTGTTACCTTTTTAAAACATCCTGCACATTTATTATGATTTTTAATTAAGCCAAATTTATTTTCCTTGTCAAGAAAGCTTGTTTTACTTTTGTAAAATTTATATTAATTTTTATGCATATAAATTTAGTTTTTAAGCAACAATATATCTGTTGTATTGCCAAGAATAATTAAGGGCTCACACTCCCTCAGTAAGAACATATGGTATGCATAATGTTAAATTTATGCATTTCATCATTATCACAGAGATTAGTATTATTAATATTAAACACATAATATACCGTCTTACCTCGTACATTGCTGCCGTAGCTCTCAGGCACACAGTTCACTCACAGGAGTTCGTGTTGAAGATGGGTGACACCCAAAACTGGTCCGAGAGCTACGGCAGCAATGTACGAGGTAAGACGGTATATTATGTGTTTAATATTAATAATATGCATAATGGTTTTCTTATATAAAAACTAGTTGTAACCAGACCACAATAATAAGAGAACTAGTAAAGAATGTACCAAGGGAGTTAGAGGAAAGCTAATTCAATTCTCTGACCCTCTGAAGGAGTGAGTCCTCCAAATATTTTATCGTGTGAGGTGCGTCAACAGACAAGATATACTCAAAATTATCCTTTCTACATCAGAAAAGAACACAAACCGAACTTTCTTGGAGGCTATTAAACTTCACCTTTAGCAGAGAACTGAAAAAAACAAACACCAGCAAACCAATCAAATATTAAATTCAGCATAATATATAGTAAACACTAAATGGCTGAGTTCTAAATAAAATTACTGATAATTTCTTCAAAAACTATGTTTGGTTATTCCTAAAGTTTCATATATGTATATAACTACCTTTTCTTGTTTCATTTTGCTTCGAAAACAGAGATACAGCTTGATAATATAGTAATGTTCAAACATGATATATAGAGCTTTCTTTATACACTATTACTCTTTAAAAGAGATTTAGTACCAATAAAGAAAAATAATATAGAATATATATGGTTAAGAGAAGCCAACTTTGTATTCTTACATCTCTATGCTGATATGAAAAATAAAGAAAAAACTTAAATCATTGTAGGAATACAAGTGAAATTAACACAGAGAGAAACAGACAAATCTAGTTCTATATTTGCAAACTTGTCACCAACAGATGTAGTAACATAACGCTTTATGATGCAGATGAGTGTTAAAATAACGCTTTTAATTGCAGTGTTGCAAAAAGTTTGAAACACCCACATACAACACAAGCACACACACATACCCAAACACACACGTATGCATACAGCGTGAGCAGACAACAATATGAAATTACAATTAACGCTATATTTTGATCTAGAATATAAGATGGCTTCACACATTAACTAAATTTACTTCTTCATTAATTTAGTTGGTAACTCACTTTCGTAAGAATTAAATTGTAAATTTAATAAAATAAAGTTAAACTTTTTCTCTTATTTAAACAATTTTAAGGAATGTAAGAGAAGGTAAAATAAAGAATAATTCAAAGTAAGTCAAACAAAAATGTATTAATTTTTTAAACAAATATAAATTTGGTTATTGATTGTTTTTAATTTAATTTGAGCCTAATTCCATATTTTATCAATCTTGTATTTTTTTTTTGTTCAAAGTTAATTGAATCCCTTACAGTTCCTTTTAAGCGTGGTACATTTATTATATTATCCTCACTACCTATCTTAATTCATTTAGTTATTTATAACCCTTATACCTTTTAGAGAGTAAAAAAAAAATCGAAGAAAATTCCATTAAATTTTATCCTTGCAAGCACGTAGTACTTTCTATCGACTTCTTCAAAATTGTTTCATGAAATTTATGACTACTTTCCATCGAGAGGAAAAACGCCTTTCTCTTAATATTTAGGTCTCTTTGAAAACCACTTTTTCATTAAATGGTCAATAAATTTGTAAATGTCATTAGAAGTTAATCCTGTAAAATTGAGAGATAATCTGCTTAAATTTGCTTTATGTAATTCAATATAATATTATTATGAAAAATAGAAGAAGCTTGAAGAGAATTACGTTATGCTTTTTTTAAAATATGTTATATTAACATAATTGCCTTTCTTAATAAAAAAATAATAGTATTTAATAAAACTAACATAGATATAAATGAAATAAATGTTACTTTACTGTCGATGAATGCTTTAATGCTTGAAAACTAAAAGAACTATATTAATTATTAGATAAATAAATAAAATAATATCAAGTCACCTGAAACAGTTGAACATAATTATTATAACTGTAGTTCCCTTGTTTTTTATTCATATAAGATTTTTGAAACTTTTCTGTCTTCAAAGCAGACTTAGTTGACTACTTCTTACTGTTGATGCGTGACACTATTGTTTAGAAATATTTTGCCTGGAGGCAAGTGGTATTTGTTATTGCTTAAAACCTACAGAAAGACTTCAAATAAACAAAGATTTACAAAAGGAAATCAAAACAATAAATAAGGTAGATATATACATTTTACATTAAACTATAGATACAGAATAAAGATACAAACTCATTTACAGTCTCTAATTTTCGGTTGAACTGTCATCAGGAGAGTTGAGATAGGGACACCAAGCGCACTTGCAAAGCGACGGTTAGAAACCAACACTGTTGTCACCCGCGTGCCCGGTTCAAGTCAAGTAAGAAAAATAAATTAGTAATAAGAGAAATAATAAGTGAAACTGAAGAAAATGAGGAAACTTAAATAATAAAACTTAGAAAATAATAATAATAATGACGATGATTAGGATAAAGTATAAGTTAAAATTAAAGTTGTATAATTAAAAGGCAATAACAATAATAATAATGATAAATATATTAATACAAAATAATATAAAATAAAATAATAAGAAAAAATAGATACATTAAAATAATAAAATTGGAAACTAAGAGAAACAGTTGAAGAATAAATGAAAACAAATAAAAAAAAGAGAGAGAAAAAATAGAATCTCTAATCCATTTGAAAGAGCCCTATCTTTTTAAGTTATGACCTGGTTTACAACGCGGGTCTAAACTTAAAGAACGCATTCAGAAACCTGATATTTGCCTCCTCCTAAAGTTTTTAAACTGTCACTTTACGAGCATCTGAGGAGACACGCGCGTGACTTGAACCCGGCAAGTGTGTAACAACACTGTTAGTTGCAAACATCGCTTTGCAAGTGCGCTTGGTGTCCCTATATCAACTCTCCTGATGGCGGATCAACCGAAAATTAGAGACTGCAAGTGTGTTTTGCTATTTACTGTGTAGCTAGAGTTTACTCTGAAACGTTTGTTGTTCTTATTGAGTCGTTTTATTGATAATAAGATATATATATATATATATAAAAAGATTTCACATAAACACGTGAAACAACAATCAATGATCAAACCACTATAAGAAATGGGAAAACAAGACTAAGATCTTTCAACCGTAACAAGCGGTCTTCGTCAGAGTCAAAAACCCAAACCTGAGTTGGGTTTTTGACTCTGACGAAGACCGCTTGTTACGGTTGAAAGATCTTAGTCTTGTTTTCCCATTTCTTATAGTGGTTTGATCATATATATATATATATAAATTGCTAGTGGAAACATAGAAGCAGAAACCAGTAATTTACTTGTTTACTACTACTATCTTAAAATATGTAAATACGTTATTTGAGGTCTGTATTATAATCAATGTGAAAAAAAATTGCATACAACTATATATAAAATTACGGAAGGAATTGCTAGAGCTTTAGTACTGTTTTGACTTACACTTTAGTGTCCTCGGAGATTAAAAAATATATACATGTTGGTAACACAATATAAGTCAATTACTTGGGTAAATAAAGGTTTAAATTACATAGCCAGGACTTTCATAATATATTTGAAATTTTATTCTGGCCCTACACTCCTATTTTTGGTGATCTAGTAAACTTACTTAATGGAAACTCCAAAAATAAAGATCAAAAATGAAAATATGAGTAAATTTATTCCTTCTTATGTTGCTATTAGTTTTTTTTATTTTAGCTTCCAAAATTCGGTGGGTTTGAACTTGTATGAAATTTTGCCTCATGAAACCGTCAAACTTCAGTTGCCTTGTTGAGAGATCTGGTCTTCTTGACTATTTCTTACAACTTTTTCTTTCTTCTCAATTTGTTTTTCTAAAAAAAAAAAATTATTCTCTTCTCCTTCTTCAAAATCTATTTCTACCCAAAGTCATAAGTCAACATCCTAGGCACAATGAAGGGCAATTCTCTCTGTATTCGAACCTTTAATTCTGAGGTCTTGTACGTTCAATGATTCCACCTTAAAGGCATAACACTCACTCTCCACCTTTCTCATTTGACTGAAAAACTTTCTTCTGAACTCCAATTCTTTTTGATTTTGATAGTAAATTTTGATTGTTTTAGATATCAATACAAATAAAAGAATGGTTCTGTCTGCACATTGCTTAGAACTGATTCATTTCAAGTTACCTATGTTTTATACATTAGACAAATCGAATCCACTCTAAGAAAAATTGCTGTCTGTTTGTTTGTTTGTCCTAAAATTTAGTCACTGGCAACCTCTGCCACCATACATCACAGCGAGTTGAAACTAGGACTTAAAATTTGTTCTAGTTGTCTAACATAAAAGCTAAGATTTAAATGGATTAGAAATTTAACGTAGAGAAGCAGTTATGGCCTTTTAATGTATGGCTACTTACACAGGTATATCAACTAATAACACCTACTTGCTAGAGTATCAGATACTTGAAATACCTGTACATTTTTAAAATAAAATAAGAACAAAAAGAAATTTTACATATTATTTTTTATAATATGTAAAACCTAAAGATAACTCGAAATGAATCAGTTCTAATCAATATGCAAACACAACATATATTGCTATCCAGGGGTATTTTTTGGTGCCTGAGACTATAGCAGGTAGGTAGTGTTAGTTGATTTTAATTTCGTTTGCGTTTATCATAATTTGCTTCCTTAAAAAAACTGAGTCCTACCTGCCATAATTTAGATTCATAATTACTACAATTCATAACTTTTTTTGCATATAAATTATAAAAATCATGATACAAATTCGATAAAAGATAAAATGGTCGTGTATGACATCAAAATTGCAGGGAAATACTATCAAAGTAAATTAATTAAATTAAAATAATTAGTATTGATATATTCAAATTATACAAAGTATTAACATAAGCAGCAACTTTTCTAAGAGTTATTTACTATTTAAGATGATTAAAATATGGTTGTAATATGTGACTTAATAATATGGTATAATTAAAACATAAAACACATAAAATATGTGGTATAATAGAATAAAACACATAAAATCAGTGGTATAATAGAATAAAACACATAAAGTCTGAGGTATAATAGAATAAAACACAAACCATATTAAGTATTTTTGTAAATAATGCCAAATAGAAACAAAATTATATCTAATGAAATATTGGTCAAAATTACTACATATGCTAATTGTTGAATCATGTGTAGAAATTAATTCTTGCAGAGGAGACATTAAAATTCTTGTTTTTTTTATGTCTAACTTTATCAGTAGTATGAAGTAAAAATGAATAAATTATTTTTCAAATACAGACAACATTACACTTTAAATAAATCCACTTTTAATATTCTATATATATATATATATATATATAATTAAATAATTCAACTGACTTCAATTATTTATAGCATTTTTAATTCATTGATTGTATGAGCCACTTGATAGTTTTTTATTTTAGACTAAATATATCCTTATTAATTTGACACCATATTAACAACAACACAATGGGTGGTAAAATTAATTTAATAGTTTTCTGCACTAAATACATGCTCTTATTCACAGGTATTTACAAATGTATGTCCGTTAGTTACAATCAAGTCAAAAAAAAGGGGACTTTTTTACTTTAACAAGAAGTTTGTAATTTCTAAACCATATAAATTATGGATATTGGATAATTTATTTATTTCAATTAAAGAAGAACTTTCTTTTAAATTTTTGTGTTTTTAAACAAGTGATTTGATGCATAGATTTGTTGGCTTGCATGAAATTATCACATAATTTGTATTATGAGATAGAAAACTTAGAAAGGAGTTGAGATGAAGTGAAGAAATGGTTTTTGGGCAGTAATGCTTCAATGCCAGTTAAAAGTTTTCTCCTGCCATTATAGCTTTAAGCTGTTGTTTACTTTACACTGAAAGTGATTTGTTATCAAACAGAACTTATGCCATTTAGAAAGCTTGAAAGGCCTGATATAAGTTATAGAAGTCAAGGGCTAGAATGCCAAGGATATTTATCTACATGATATGAATTTTCTACTAGGAAACCCAGAGTGATTTTTCACAAGTTGAAAATTGGATGCAGCCCATTTGTCTTGCGGAACAATAACGTTGTGAAAATAAAAACCCACTGGAACCATACTTTTTCTAGCAGGCGCTCTAAATAAGGGTTATAAAGCCCTACGTATTTGTCGTACAAAATGATTTTCTTTTAAATATACTTTATTTTCAAAATTCACATCCTTTCTACCATAAAATTTCTTTTTGATAATCTAAAGGTATGTTTCATCTTAATAATTATTTAATAAAACTCAAGTACAAAATGATACTTTATCATTGTTAAAACGATCATATTTAAAACAATATATATAAACACACATTTTTGATAAAAAACGATCCGAAACGGAAAAATAAAGTTTAATGTAGACAAAGAAATATAGAAAATTAAAAACACACATATAAAGTCTCTAATTACCGTTTACTTTCGAAATGTACAAAAAGAGATTCGTTCTATGTAGGACAAACATCCACCAAGTTTAGTCTCCGTATGAACAATCGTAGACCTGAGATTTGACTCTTGTTTAGACTGCTTGTTACGGTTGAAAGATCTCTCTTTCTTTCTGAATCTTTACTGTGGTTTAGATGTTGATTTTTTTAGTTCACCTGTTTATTGTGATTTATATATATATATATATATATATATATATATTCTAAAAATTTCATGCCAATTTCATGCTTGGTTACCTTTTTAGAGAGTTTACTAATATTACTAATAAGGTCATTGATTTACTATATCATCAGTCATTGGACCCAATTCATTGGCTCATTAATTACTAATATTACTAATAAGGTCATTGATTTACTATATCATCAGTCATTGGACCCAATTCATTAGCTCATTAATTACTAATATTACTAATAAGGGCATTGATTTACTATATCATCAGTCATTGGACCCAATTCATTAGCTCATTAATAATCTTTCATAACTTTAATGTAGTTTGTTCTAAAAATAACAATGTAGGTAATGTGTTAATTAAAACTTTTGCTAGAGAACTGAATGTATGGCCAGCACCTACCAGCTGAATAGTTTAAGGACTACCATACAGGTCAGAGACCTGGGTCGTCCCCCTCCGAAGAGGGAAATACCCGTTCCCTCGGACCAGGGCTCATTAAGAATGAGTACCAGTATAGGAGCATTTGCCAATAAATGCTCCCACCCACTGGTGAGGGCCGGAGGTCTAGCTCTTCCTTGGTGTTATGCAGACACCCACCCGAGAAGATACTGCTTAGAGAACTGAATGTAGTGAAATTTATGAAATTCTATGTAAATGTATGGAAAATATACACAGGCCAATTTGGAAAATCATTAAAAACATGTGTCAAACAACGCCACCGATTAGAAGTGAATAGAGTGGTATCTTAATTAATCAGACAGTATTTAATATGATTTTAAAACGTATGAAAAATTGATGTTTTAAAACATTATCAAGTCTCTGTTAAATAAACTGAATACATGGAATACAAAAGTCGTTAGTAATGGGTTATTTAAGCTGGACTGAGTGTTAACATAAATAAGTGATTTTTCTACACTGTCCTGACAGCTAGCAGATAGCTTTTACTTATTTTGCCTGAATTGCTTTGTTTGACCTGGGATCAGGCTTTTGTTCCATTGCTTGGATACATCAATAATAATACATCAGATGTCTTGTATTACTTGGTTCAGTATGAGTGATATTCTGATGAATAACCTTAGTGTCATTTCTGAATTATTTATTGTCGTTTATAATTTATAATCTGGTTTATAATCTGAATAATTTAGATGTGGTTTACAGTACATCTTTAAAGGTTTCAGACCCCATTATAAACCTTACTTCACTAGACTTGAGAGGATTTGAGGAAATGCCCTTAATATAATCCTTGTCACTTTTGCTATAATCCAATTCAATTTATCTTTCAGTGATCTCTGTCCTTATGGAAGACTTTTGGACTAAAAATTTTTCAGGATTTTTGTGAGTTTTCTAAACATCTTAACATTAAATATCCCCCCCCCCCCTGGCTCTGCGTCTTATTTTTTATTTTATATATTTTCATGTTTTTTGCCTCAATTATACTACAGGAAACAATTTTATTTCCTTTCAATTGTTCTTTCTTGCCGCTGCTAATTCCAACCACCAATAACTTGTATAATAGTTTTACTATATTACATGCAATGTTATTATCACAATTAACACATATAATTTTACAATTAGTTCTAGACTTATTTTTACTTGACCATAAGTGAAGTATAGCCATAATGAAATAGGTTATCTTGAAGTTTTCATTGATTTATATGTTTTAAGGTCTTTAAAATCCATTGTGTATGATATCTGTGTAACTGTGTTTGTGTATTGTATTTCGTGCTTGAAGGTGTGTGCGTGGTTGGGCGTAGAGCCAAAAGTTTGTGGGCACGCTACAGGCAATTCCGACTCATGAGTGAAATTCATAATTCACCAAAAATTGGACCATATGAGGTTGATATACTCTATCTTTTAATAAGAAATATTGTTTTATAACGAGCTCTCTATTCTAGTCTAAATATGATTTTGATAACATTTTCTTTTTCCTGAAAATTGACTATAAAGTGTTAAAGTTTTGGGACTAATCAAATACCAACTCCAGCATTCACTGAAGAAAAATCTCAATAACCAAGTAGGTAAGTTTAAAATTAAGGATAGACAATTTCACTGATAATGGACTCTTCAAGTTTTTTGGCACGATAAAGTTCAGACTGCATGACGGATTATAACGGAATTAAACTCAAATGTAGCACCTTTTGAATATATGTGGTCAATTCCATTTTAATATTAGGAATAGAATAAACTATCTTACCTAGCATACTTCTGCTGGACTATCTGACCGGTTTCGATTGTCAAAAATGTCCGAAAGGAAGTTCCTTTCAAACTTCTAAAATTTTAAAACTTGATTTAGTTTTGACTAAAAACTCTTTTGGTGAATATGTAATTTATAAAATTCCACAACATAAATAAATCATAATTTATTTTGTTGAATTAATGTGATATGAGAAAGGATCTATTTCTTATTACAATAAAAATCTTTTATTAAGAAAACTGCAACCAAATTGGTTGCATTTCGAAAACCAAAAACGTTACAAAATGAAAACCAATTTTTCTGTGACGGGGTAAACTTAAAACTGTATACTAAATTTTGCCTTAACATGATTAATCCATGAGCTTACAATATTGGAAAAATAGCATTTATTTAAAACATGGCAAACATTATGTTCTATATGTAGTAAAACGATAGAGTTTTGGTACCTTCACAACCTATTATAAGCATCATAATGACAAATTTATAGAATTAGATCTAAAATTGTTGGTCAATTAAATAAGTGTTGAAAGAATCACTCTGTGTTTCTCTGTTGATATTAAAGATGCTTTTGATAATTCATATCATGTTTCTGATATGCCTTATTATCAAGTGAATCATTATTCATGTATCGATGTCATAATCAAAGAACTTAAAGGGAATTGTAGATTTATCATTGTGATCCTTAGGATAAGTTCTGAACTTACCAAAATCCTTTCGTATTACTACAGATAGAACATAACGTTTGACATTTTTTAAATAAATGTTATTTTTTCAATGTTTTACGCTCATGGATTAATCATGGTAAAGCTACACTAAGTATACAATTTTAAGTTTACCTAATCATGGAAGAATTGGTTTTCGTTTTTGGTGGATTGTAAACAAGATAAATTACTATAAGAACACCATATACTGCAACTGAAATTCTCCCCACTTAAAAATGTTCTAAGGGATGTAAAATTTGGTGTGAGTAACTTACTAGAAACTCCAAGTAATAAAAGTTACGATATTAAGAATATGAAGATAACATTTTTATTGCAAAAATAGGAATATTTGATAGTAGCAAACAGCATGAAGCTTAAGAAGAATGTTCATTGAACTAGTGCAAGATTGGAGTCTAAGAATAGTCCAGATATAAATCTAAACAAATGATTTATTATATCTTCCTCAAAGAGAAAAAGAGTATTAAAAGCCTCTTCCTTTGACTGCATAAACAATATTATACTGTATGAAATTCTTATGTAGATATAATCTTAACCCAAATCTAAAGTTTTTTAACTAAAATAATTACTTTGCTGGCTGTTATAAAACAAATGAAATAATATTTATTGACTGTAAAATGTATAAAAGCTATTAATAAAACACGTAAAATAAAATATATAAAATGAAATATATGAAATCACTAAATGGATGTCAACGAGTTTAGTCACACTTTACCCGAAAGTTCACAATTCCTAAAGTTCCGTCTTTACTTTGGCCACATTAAAATAAAGCCAAAACTTAATTGAATATCAATGAGATTGATATTTTTACATAAGGTTTTGTGTAGGCCCTCAAGAATTTTATTTTATAAAATATTAGATTATACGTGCAGTACCAGTAAACCATGTAACACTCAAAACATATATACACATTTCTTTCTTTTCTCTATTAGTCCTGTAATTTATATTTTTCTGCCATTACATATTGTCTTTAATTTTTTTTTTATATACACAAACTGTTGTCCATTAATATAGAAAAAAAAATCTGGAGCGGTATGCACTCAACTTTACAATAAATAAACTTAATATGAATGTTCTTGGGTATATAATATATAATGTCTCATTTAAGCATAATGTCAACATTTAAATGGGAGATGTTTATTAGTCTTTCATTTCTGAGGAAGTACAGATAGTGATTGATCGACTTATCAATATATAAGCTTATCTTTGTACATCCCGCAGCTAATGCAAATAATCTCATTGGTATAAATAGAGAGCAGTAATAACATTTTTGAAAAGCCAAAGTGAAAATTTCTTGATACGAAATAATCACCTACAAGAAAACATGGCGTGTGTTTAAATAGCTAGTGGATTTCTTATATCCATTACTTGACCTACTTCTACATTGAATATTTAAGTCAAATTTTCAAATTTAAATCAGGAAAATACCCTTATTTTCTCTGAAAAACATTATAAACATCCAAGAAAAAATGTCGTTTTAAGATAATTTATAATTAATGATATACAATAAATATATATATTAATCTTCAAAGAAAAGATATCAATTTTGAATTATGTTGAACATTTTTGGTCTTGTATAGAATTATTATACTGGGAATTTTATGGCTTCCTAGAATTTAATAAAATAATTTCCTTCCCCTTTGTCGAAAATCATATATACCAATTTTCTCTGAGTGAGTGTTATCTTTTTTCTTGCGTCTTGTACTCTGTTATAACCTTGCTATGAATGTATGTTGAGAAAAACTATATTAGTAATTAGTTATTACTAATATAGTTTATTAGTAATAATACTCAACAAAGTCGAGTATTATTACTCCAGTTTACATACTCAACTCTAAGTCGAAGCCAGCTATTCAATATAATTTAAATAATTTATAGTTGGGAGCTTCTAATTTTTGAAAATAATAAATATGAACTATTAGACTAGAATAGTCTAATTGTACCTCAGTGGTTTTGCTCAAAAAATTTCTAAGTCAATGTAGATATTGTAAAAAAATATCAAAAATTCGACTAGTATAGCAGGTGACTCTTAGTCCAGGATAAACAAATAGTTATTATAGCTTTATTGCTCTTTGCCGTGATTGAAATTTCATGAATTTTTTTTATAAATTGCTATTTTTGTTCCATTTATGGTGTAATTTTTATGCTTTTTTAAGGAGCCGTTTAGCGTCAAAAAAACATTTCCTGAAAATAGAAATCGGATTTTAACGCCTCTTTAGTGAATGTAATTTTGAAACAAATTATCTCATCTCATTTTCCATATGATGGTTTATCTTAAAGTATAGTTTCATTTTGATCCGTCAAACGGTATGGCTTGTATCGCTCTCACAAGCTTTGAGATTGAATTATAATACAAAATGTTTACATTTATTGAAAAAAAATATTTCCCGTTGTTTTAAAATTCTGAATATATATTTCGTTTGTTTGATTTGAGGCCTCAAAGATAATGTCAAAATTACAAAACTCTAGGGTTATCACTTCAGGAGAAAAAAAATGTTCTTTAAAAAACGGTTTTTGGCAAAAAAAAGTGACTTCCTCGTCATGCATAATTCTTCCCAAAACAATAGGGATCATCTACTCTATAGGGCTCATTTTTATGTAAAATATCAACTTGATCCATCAAAGATTCTGGACCGTAGCGTTGTAACGAGCAATGCTAACACACTCACCCACCCACCCACCCACACACACACAGACAACATCGCAAAAACATGACAAAACGACTTCTGGGACCTCAAAACATGTAATTCCGTCAAAATCTCGGGATCGAATTTTTTCATGATCACTACACTTTACTTATAGTAAAGTAAAAAGGAATTATATTCTATCATTCTTTTATTTCTGGTTTTTATTCAGTTGAGAAGTGATTATATTGTAATAATGTTCTTCTTTCAGAAGGGTGAGATGTGGGTTGTCTCCAGTTTTAAACCATTTAGCTCAACCTACAATTTGTGGTTATTTATTCCTTTCAAGATTGGTTTATATCCCGATACTTAAAAGAGGATTAGATACATTTAACAATTCCTAAAAGATTCAGTAAATACATTTTCTAATTTATCTTAAATAGTCCTAAATCAAACCCCCTTGTCTTCTCCTTTGGGAGAAGTCTTATCTTCTATTCTATATTAACTTCCCCTCCCTTTGTGCTTCAGTCATTTATTTTCAAAAATAACTTTTCTACTTAGTCATAATATTGATTATAAATAAACTTTATAACACCTACATATTTTACTTTGGAATCATTTGACTAATCTGTGCTTTATTCATAAATAAATATTTCCAGTTGAATCCTGTTAGCAAGAGGTTAGTTCGTAGGATCGAATCTCTCAGTCTTAAGATCGTGAATGCCAATACTGAGGTTAATTTTAATGATACCTGTTTGAAAGAGGTAATCTGCTGCCTATTTATACCAAATAAATATTTATAAACCTTTAATAAAATTTCACTTTTTAGCAGAGAAGAATTTATAATACTTAATTTTTTTTGTTTACAATGCAATTTGTTATTTTTGCTGTCGAAAAATTGCTATAGGTTGTTAGTACTTTTTTCTGATTTGTATTAATCATCACGATTTCATAGATTTTAGTAATTACTGATAGAAAATGGTTAAACACACCACGTGTGAGCGAAAAAGCCAACATTTGTTGTAGTCTAACTCATTTTATATCATACACAAATTAATATATTTCAGTAGAAAAATGTTAAACCAGTTCTTTCTACTAGTAAGTCTTATAGATTTGGCTAATAGGTTGCAGCCCATAATTCTTACTTCTTATAAATACTTTTGTATTTATTTTGGATTATTTTGGAACAACAACTCTCAAATTCACATTATTTGATACATACTCGTAACTAGAATCACAATTGAATCTCTAGAAATATATTGTATAATACAAAAAAGGTGAATATATAAAATTAAAAATTAGTAAGGATGGATAAAAGTTTTATTTTTTAAGGGTAAAGGATAATTTTATACAAAAGGATAATATATAACATATATAAATTATACGTATATATATTATAAATTCGATAAATTATAAAGCACCAGACTCTCTGTAATTATAGAAGTGCCATTTCAAATTTAAATAGTATTTATTTCAGTATTTTAAGTGTGTTAAACATTGTTGATGAATGAAAAATGGTTTGAGTGACTTTTTGGTTGTCTTGTGAAATTTGGTTGCCTTGAATGTTTTCAGTTCAGTGTTACTTGTTTATTGAAACTAGACAGTTATTGCTGAAATCCACAATGTGTTGTCTTTTTAAAAAAATCTCTAAGGAAATACTTAGTTTTTCTGTTTCAAAATTCTATACTTTTTTTGGTTCTCTCACTAACCCATTGTCAAAATTTCTACTGTATTTCTTATTTATAACTTTTTGCGCTTTTTATGTTAGTTGATTTTTGTATGATTGTATTATTTCTTAAATTTTGTCACTTTTATATGCCTATGAAAACGATTTCAAATAAAAAGCAAAACGTTGGTAATAAGAGTTTAATTTGAACTGACAAAGTCCTGATAAAAATATATAAATTATGTATATATAATGTTTTAAAATGTATCTATCCTTTATATATAAGGTTAGACAAAGTATGTATTTATAATGTGTTATAGTTTATCCATTCTTTACAAACAAGGATAGAGAAAGTTTAATTTTTTTCTCTAAATATTGAAAACACCCTAACATTCTAATTTTTTAACAGTTATGTTTACGCAATATTTTTCGGTAAAAAAATAAGATTAAAAAAGGAAAAGGAATTTAGGACTATTGAAAGCAAGGTGATAACTGAAATCCTGTTTAACTGTGATCATACTTTGGAAATAATTTCGTAACGGAAATATTCCGTTATTATTTGCAGCTTAGAAATTTAAATACCTTTGAATAAACAAATTCTAACCTCAAGTGTTATTTCCTTTAACATATTCAATATTCATATTATTGATAATTTAATAATGTTTTTCAACTTTAGTTATATTATTTTAAAATTAATTATAATTAAAAGTAACATATTATTGAAAAAAGAACAAATTCGCTGTTTATATACGGGAAATATTTGACTTCCTCGTAATAAGTACTCACTGTACATATTTTATTCGGAAACATAAACAGAAATGGTTTTTTGATAAGACTTTAAAGTAGCGTAATGTTGTAGCATCTTTCAAGCATCAGTATAGAAAAGATACATATCTGTGACTTGGATACATCAAACCGTTGTTCAAATTTAAATTATGCATGATACACAAGTGACTCTACGTTATGTTTCATGTTTTGTTTCGATTGATTAAGCAATTTAGAGCAGGGGTTCTTAACCTTCGAATGATTCCAGACCCCCAATGGATTGTCCAATATGGTCCCATACCCCCTTCACTTGACTGTTGAAATAATTATTACCAATCCTATTATTTACCAGTATGTCTTCTAAATATGTCAGTACCTTGAATATCCTGTACTTTAGATATGCATTGTGAGGAATAGAACATAAAAAAATCATAAGCATTGATCATTTTTTTTACATTTTTATTGAAAACAAAATTAAAGTTACAATCCATTTTTATTACACAAAAGAAGAAAGAGAACATAAATGTAAATTTTTTTTTATAAAATCGACAACATAAAACGTAGTTTTACTAGCCTAGTGAGATATTTGCTGTTGTTTTTCTGCAATCAAAACATCGAATCGTGGTACAGTTCCTGACTAAGCAACTCGCATGTCATCTGACATATCAAGTCTATTTCTCCACTTTGATTTCATATTTAATAATGCAGAGAATCCTATTTGACAGAGATGGCCACAACACCCACTGTCAGTGCTGCCAACTCTACAGATTAATCGTTAGGTCAGCAGATTTTTACGTTCATTTGAGATTGTCAGATTTTAACTACAATCTGACGACCAACCAAGCATTTTAACTACAACCAAGCATAACGACAGTAAACAAGAACATAAGCATAACTAAAAAAAAAAAATAACCTGTGAACAATAATAGGTACAAAATAGAAGAAAAGAACGAGAGATACTAAAAAAATACCTGATTACTAGAGATCGAGTCCCATACCCCCAGCATTTGGGTCCCTTACCCCCAAGGGGGTATGAATACCACCGGTTAAGAACCCCTGATTTAGAGGAATTAATTTGAAGGAGTTGTTGTTTCAGGAGAATGGTGAGGTAGGAGGTGTGTCGTTCGGGCGGGGGACCGGACCATGAACGAGTCACAGTGTTCGGACCTGCTGGAAAGCGTCGTCTGGTCGGAGCCATGGTCCCTCGCCTCTCTCTTCCTTCTGGCGGTCATCGACGTCATGGTCATCCTAGGAAATTGCCTCGTCATTGCCGCCGTCTTTATGTCCTCCAAGTTAAGGTCCGTTACCAATCTCTTCATCGTCTCTCTCGCTGTTGCTGACCTTTTGGTTGGACTGGCAGTTCTTCCCTTCAGTGCTACATGGGAGGTCTTCAAGGTAATTTTTAAGCTAATGCATAACAAACTAAATGAATACTATCAAATTAAATTATTATTTTTTTAGTGATTACAGTAACCACAACACATTCCATTGCGAGTAATTAATTGTGCAATGACAAAATTTTATTTATACTGAAAGAAACCATGATAAATAAATCCACCAAACAAAATTGTTCTTGTTAGTACCATAAGATCTCAACATTGCAACAAAATAATAAGTAATCTCAGATCGTCGGTTGGTCACCACAGTTTACATGCAGCCATTCATCCCTCCTCAGTGCTTCCCTATTATGAATTCTCCAAGGTTCAGTCTTTAATCGCCACTCTAGTAATGATATTCAAACAATATTAAAGACTCTGAAATAGTTATCATTTTCCTTCTAGATACTATATTCAAACATGGTCACAACTTGATTAGAAAAGTTCTTTATAATGGCTTTTTCTTATTTTAACAGTATTTATATTTTTCCCTTTGTTTTTCTATTTTTATCATTTAAGATTCACATTGGAGTCAAGTGATAATACAAAATTCTCCACACAAAAGAAGTTTTTTTATTCAAACAAAGCATTTTGGACACTTCGTTCAATCGTCAAGTAACTTTTAAAACCAAAGAAGTTTTTTATTCGAAACCCGTACTTTGGATAGAAAAACTCCTTTTGTGTGGAGACTTTGTATTATCCATCTACCTTAGTATGTGTAATTACACAATAACAGTGTAATGTTTTGCAGAACAAAACATTTAGGATTATTTTCACTTTCTATATTTTCAATTATAGTTTTAAATAATCATTAGAAATTTTCATTTATATGATACGAGTATATTTATTATTGATTATAAATTTATTATTTTTCTTTGTCTGATTATTTTATTTTTACTTATAATTTTCATTCAACTTCTATATTAACTAATTATTTTCAATAAAAATACTATTCTGATTGAATTTTTCACACACAGGGTTGATTTAAATTTTCATTTTATTTTCCTACATTTTATTCTTCTTCCTTCTATTCATACATACTTTTTACCCGTTTGTCACATAAATTTACAATTGCCGCGTTGACTACACTGAATGTTACTTTGTAATGGCCCATGAACTAATTTTCTTTGCCACCTATTTGTATTTTTCATTTTTGAAGATATATATATAATTAATGTTACAACTATAGAACACAAAAAAGAGGACAAACACTCACGATTTTCGATTACTTTGGATGTCATGCCGTCTTCAGGAGAGGAGAAAAAGGAAAAGGAGAGGGAACGAAGAAGCAGAGATGTGTATGCATCCACCAACCGATATAAACACTATATATATATATATATTATATATATATATTGGTATAAATAGGCAGCAGATCCTCTTTTAAACAGGTATCATTAAAATTAACCGCAGTCTCGGCATTCACGATCTTAAGACTGAGAGATTCGTTCCTACTAACTAACCTCCTGCTAACAGGGTTCAACTGGAAAAGGAGTTGGCCAAGTAACATGTTAAATTAAAATCGATGACTCATGCTTAGTCATTGCTACAAATAGATTAAAAAGATAGTACAGGTTAATATAAAGAGAAGGTTAAAGGTCAATAATGAACAAGAAACCAGCGGTTAGAATATAAGAGTTGAAAGGTCAACGGTATAACTGGACTAATAGAGAATATATATATATATACAAAACTAAGTTTATTGGGACTCGGTCAGTTCTTTAGGTTCAAAATTAACCTCTCATTGCCAACGTTTAAAAAAGACCTCTCATTTCGGTCTTTATTTTAAAACCTTTTTCATAGACAAAAGTATACATTTTGAAACAGAAAAACTAAGTATTAGTTTAAAAATTATTTTCCAAAGAAAAATAGTCTGTGGATTTCAACAACATCTGTAGTTTGAATCTACAGATCTATGTAAAATTAATCTTTGTAAAATAATTTGTAATGTAATACTTAGTTTTTCTGTTTCAAAATTTATACTTCTGCCTTTGAAAAAGGTTTTAAATTAAACGTTAACTTAAACGTTGGCAATGATAGTTTAATTTTAACCTAAAGAACTTACCGAGTCCTGATAAACTTTAGTTTTGTTTCAATTCCACGGTATCGTAGACGCAACGACAAGTAACCCGTTGCGTAAGGGTTACAAGCCATTGCGTCTACAACGTGCTTGGTCTCCCTTTCTCTTTCCTCCTGAAGACGGATTACCCGAAAATTTTATTCTGTAAGTGTGTTTCCTTACTCTGTGTGTTACCCTTCTTGAATTTTGAACTCGTATTGTATCTAGTTTGGATTGCGTTTCGTTTAATTAAGTTAAATATATATATATATACCATGATAAACGAAACGGTCCGGCAGGACAGATTACACTTAAACTAAACAGCGACACATAGACAAAAACATAACAAAGACTCACTTTTCAATATTTCGACCGTAATGGTCGTCGTCCTCAGGAGAAGAAGTGAATTGACGGAGAGACGACAGAAGTGACGACTTGACTGACGAAATATTGAAAATTGAGTCTTTGTTATGATTCTGTCTATGTGCACACAGTTTATTTTAAGTTATATATAAACAGTTTTTCTGTCTTTATTGTATCCATGTGGTATAGTTCGGCAGGTGTTTAATAGTTCAGAGGAGGTGTGGTGTTAGTTGTGATTCAGGCACTTTGAAACAACTTGTTGCTTGCGATTCCTTCTTTTAGATTCTAGTTGACTCTCAACACCCTCCACTAAGTTTAACCCTCTGCAACACCAATTTACGGTCAAGCAAATAACAATTAATTAAAAATTTAATTAGAATTCCCTGTTCTAATTAAAGTGAAACGGGTGTAATTTGTTTATTTTTTAAGGAAGGTAAAAACACCTTATACATGCTGACTTAAGAGAAGAATATTTTATCTTCTAACTGGTTTAACGTATATAATGTTGATTTTATTTTAATTTGTTATTAATGTTTAAACAAAATAATGTAATTAATCTTAACTCCATTTATGTGTAATTGGATATAGAACTCGGGTGATATAATAATGCAAAAACGCATAATACATATTGTCAAGTAATGTTCTTTTTATTAAAACTATCTAGGTTAATTAAGTAGAAACAAAAGCTGTTTATTAAACAGAACTAATACCGGTCTAAATTAATGTTATTTGTTGTATAACCATATTATATTAATGTATGATAATACATTTTAATAATACTGATGAAAATTCAATCAGGTACTTAAGTGGCTTAATTTTAGATAATTATCTAAAATTTGAATGTTTGGAATCAATTTCATAAGTGTCTGTTTTTAATATAACATTTTTAGTTTTAAAAAACATGCTTGATTAGAGTTAAATACTTAGGTTTAATTATTTATTATTCAATTATTACTTTTCGTAGTGCTCCACATTTCTAAAGGATTATAATTACAGTAGAATGGGAAAAAAGTACTAGAAATGTGCAAAATTTAAAAAATATGTTAATAATGGAAGAGAAAGGTCTATGTACTTATAATACTCTCATGACCGATCTTGTTTTTTTTTTGCCTCCGTGAATTATTTGAATAAATAATAATATATACCAAATTTTGTGGGTTTCGAATACACGACTTTTGCACTGGGTGTCCAGGACTAGGGGCTTTCTTATACTGCATTTCCAAAACTTTATATATATATATATATATATATATGATGAAGCCTTGGATGTTGCGCAGAGGTTTCAATGTATGCGCACATAAAATAGATGTCCATTCAAGAGAGTGGAATTGGTCAAGATGATTATATTGCCAATTGAGTTATTATATTATTTATAAATTACTATTTTTCGTGCCTATAATGTTTATTAATATTTTAAATTCATGAATTTTTTCATTACCACAGAGGTTAGTATCATTAATATTAAAATTATAGTAATCCGTCTTACCTCGTACCCTGCTGTTGAAGTTCTTAGACCGGTTTCGGGCGTCACCCATCTTCAACAAGAACTGATCAACTAAAACTACGGAGTCCTACCTTTCTGTTTATATAACCTACCTACTTTCCCAATGCTGCCTAGATTTTAATATTTAATTATTTTAACTTTATTTTTATTTTATTTTAATTTTACTTTAATTATTATTATTTAGTTTAATTCTTTTCTTATTATTTTCGTCATTGTCAAGTCTGTCAAGTCGTCGCTTTAATATTAATTAAATATTAAAATCTAGGCAGCATTGGGAAAGTAGGTAGGTTATATAAACAGAAAGGTAAGACTCTGTAGTTTTAGTTGATTAGTTCTTGTTGAAGATGGGTGACGCCCGAAACCGGTCTAAGAACTTCAGCAGCAGGGTACGAGGTAAGACGGATTACTATAATTTTAATATTAATATTAATATTTTGTTGAACGGAATAATACTTGGCTACAGGTAAACCATTTTAGTCATCATACTGCAATTACTCTTGCTCCTACTACATCTAATAACGTTTCTTATGTTTTCATGCAATGTTCTTGTCAGAACTTGACAAGAAGTTCCGAATATGAAGTTTTAAAATTATAGTATGTTTTGAGCATACGTCAGAATAAAACTGGACCAAAAAAAAAAATGTCATGATTTAATATTACCAATATACAATATGCTAGTTTTCTTCAACAAAAACTGCAATTCGTCTGATTCTATTAAGATTTTTCAAACAGTGTTATTTGTTTTATTTCTACAATAACACACTTTGTAATTCATAAACCCAGCCAACCATAACATCTACCATAGTCATAACCATCAACAAACACACACACTTTTATTTTACATGAGTGATTACAGAAAAGAATTCAGTGAAATGAATTAAATTATACTACAGGGAGAGAGAACACAGAATGAACCAAATAAACTCACAACAGTATGTCAACATTCGCCTGTATAATGAGGGTTAAGTAAGCCACTAGGACGGAAAACCATAATGGGTGTCCCTTTCGCATAAACCCCTATCGTCAGTGTTGTCACTGTAGGTACTGAGAAGAGTGAGAATAAAATAAAATAATATATTTTAATAAAAGATATGTTAAAAAAAATTAAACTATAATTGAAATAATAAAACAAAATAAAATGATTAAAAAAAATAAAATTAAACATATAAGACAAAACCGATGGAGTAAACATTTTTATTTTAAAAAAAATTTAAAATATTTATAAATATAAAGTAAAATATTTATAAGATATAAAGAAATAGAAATAAAAAGTAAATATTGTAGTAGAAATTTGTTAAATAAATCGTAAATAAAAAATTATTTGAGGTTGAATCCAGGGCAGAACTACCTTGGAGAAGACAAATATGTGCGTCCTTTGAATGCCTCTAAGTGACATTACATTTAGAATGTAAGGAATCTGCTGGTGTATTTGTACAGTGCTGAGAAGGTCACTGTGCACAAAACGGAAAACCTGTAATTATTCATATAAAAACTTAGTTTTATGGTCGCCAATCAATTAAAAAAGTCACATTGGGACTATGGGACATTTCAAACTATAAAAATTTTTTACGAAAATTAATTTTAAGAAAAATTTTTTAAAAATTTTTTTCTTTGAAATTTTTTTAAGCAAATGTTAAAAAATGCATGTTTTGAAGAATAAAGTTGGTGTAATTGTCAAACAAAAAAAAGAAAGAAAGTAACAATCTGGTTTGACGATAGGATAAGTTAAATACCCAGGACATTCATATTGCATGTTTTAGATGCCATTATAGCAGCAGAAATATTGAAAGAAAAGCATGTAAACAGTTAAACCGATGCTTAAAGAAGAGAAAAAATGTTCTTTATTGAAGACAATCAAAGAAGTATAGGAAAACGCTTCTTAATAACAATGCCTAGCCTATGAGTATCAGAAAGAACATGCTGTAATGAGAAAAGGTCTATGACAACGATCCTTGCTAAGAAAAGAACAACAATGCTAATAAAGTTGGACTTACAGTCGCAACCAACAAATTTATGAATTTGGTACATTTGGAAGTTATTGTACCAATAGTATGAACGCAGAAGGACAGAGATCTAAGGTTCTCCTTTTTTGCATGGAAAACGTGACAACTATTAAAATGAAAACTCTGCTCGAGTTTGGTTAGTTTCGTATAAAATGAGGTTGAAAATTGTTAGCATTAATGACATTGATATCGAAAAAAAAAATAAATAACTTCAGGCACTTAGTGCATAAAGGAAATAAAAGAGCCGGTAGTTTGAAAGATCATGGAGGGAAAGTGTAACGCATGTTTACCTTTGCAAATGAAATTGTTACTGTGTCAGTTTTTCTTTAAAATGAAGCTTTCAAATATAAACATTTCAATATTATTAAATATTTTTTTTTCATAGCCTTATAAAACTGAGAAAACAAACAACGTGATACAGGTAAAACTAAATTACTAATACTTTAAATTCGTACAAAGGTAAGAATTTATTGAATAAAAAATACTTTTTTCATTACTTTTAAATTGAACTTTTACATTGCTGGAGGAAAAAAATTTTAACAGTAGAATGCCTTCCTGTGTAAAAGACTAATAATTAGCTAATTCTATAATAACTAACTCACTTTTAAACAAAAAACAAAAGTATGTATTAATTTATACTGGAGTAAAACGATAACATAAAGTCTCAATACAAAAAAAAGTTTTTTTTTTCAAAATACAAGTTTCAAACACTTCGTGTTCATCATCAGGTAAATTTCCAATGGAATCAATGGGTTACGTGTCCTCCAGATAAAAGTTGATAAACATAACGTGAATTTTATTATAAATAAATACAATGATATTCACTCATTCATAAATAAAGAGAAATGATATATATAATAACAAAATATATTTGGAAGTAGATACGGTTCAAGTTCAAAACTTAATTAAGTTTATTACAATTAATATAGAGAAGAAGTTAAAATAGTTAATTTTGCTTGAAATTATAAATAGTTTAATTTAAATGAGAAAAGACTATTAAAAAAACTATTAAATAGGATTACATTAAGTTGTAATAGAGAGGCCAATTTGGAGAAATATGTTTCGTTTGTTTTGCCTGGCCTCAAAATCATATCATTATTGCTCAAAGACATTATGAATAGGCAGACAAATTTCTTAACAGTGTGAATGCTGATATTATGTGTATCCAAATGATATGCAATTATTTCGCATTCAATTTTAATTTCCTGTAGGAATGCTGATACTGAAAATTGTTGGGTATCACATTTTATTGTTTTAGAGTACTTAGTGTTTATTAATGTAATCAACTTATTATAAAACTAATTTTACGTGTAATTATAATAGAGTTTTAAAAAATATAATCAAACATACAGTGTATTAAGCGGCTCAAAACTTGGTTAAAATATTGAAAAGTTATGAAATTGGAATGTTATATAAAACGGTAGTCCTTTCAGAGCCAGAGAATAATTTAATATATTTTCTAACACAATTTCCACGTTTCTGTATTTGAAGATTTTTAATTTAAATTACATTTAATTTGTATGGAATCTAGAAATTTCTTGTATTTTATTTTAAGGTTTTTGTTTCAAGATTTACTTTTAGTTTTGTTTTTAAATGCTTCAGAACAATGGGGTTGTGCAAAACTATCCAATATTCATAGAATACAATCATTGCAATCTAAAATCCTCCGCACTATCACAAATGCTCCGTATTACGTCAAAAACTACACCCTACATAAAGACTTAAAAATTCCATTCATCCAAAACCTTGCCTCTGATCGTTATAGGTCATTTCACAAGAACCTTTCCTTTCACCCAAATCCATTTGTACGAATCCTTGCTTCCTCCTCACCTTCCCAGAACCCACCAAGATGACTCAAGAGAAAATGGCCCAGGGATCTACTATTACAATAATATACTTAAAAAAAAAAAAAAAAAAAAAAACCCAACGTGAGAAGTTGAACCAGTGGGTTTCATTCTTTGCTCATGTGCGTCGATGTCATTGTGTAATCTATTACTAGATATGCCTGTTACGCATAATATTCGTAGTTGTATATTTGTAAATAAAGATGATGAAAAAAAAAATGCTTCAGAGACTGGTGTGTCTTGAAAATTACGTTTGACAGGTGCTGCGAATAAAAGCTTTATAAATACAGTAGATATTCTTTATTTGAATGTAAGCAGGAAAAGTATAGGAATTTGTTGGAGGTGAAAGATAGGAGGAAGGAGGGTAATTTGTGAAGGAAGGGGATTCAAGGAACATAAAGGCGAGGTGCTTTATCAGTGGCTGGGATCTGGAGCTCATTATCAGACCATCAGAAAGGACATTAATCCTAAAAGCTGATGGTTGGATTCAGCGGCCCTCAAGCTTCCACACAAATTACACTGCACCCTTCCTTTCTGTTTCCATCAATTACTGATTACACTGAAATCCGGCGCGTCTTAAACACCTCGCATTAACTCTATTCAACCAACCTTATCTTAGCCTTTGCGTCTTTTTCGACCAGGCTCCTTATACCCTCAGAAATGACTCTTATAAATTAAAAACAAACAGCCACTCCTTAGCACTCTAAATACCTTTCTTCTTGATTATACACTGGTTAGATAAGGTCTACTGAAAATATTAAACCCGTCAATCCTTCATAGAATATTTTCATCATCATTCAACTTTATCTATATTTTAATACAAATAAAAAGAGCTATTCAGATACTCAATAATAAAAAATATCACTATCGTGGAACAGTTGCGTCAAAATGTGAATTGAATTGTATTATATATCTCATATATATATATATATATATATATATATATATATATATATATATATATATATATATATATCAGTTCACAAACGAAGAAAAGCAACACACAGAGAAAGAGACACACTTACAAACTCAAATTTTCGGATGATCCGACTTCAGGAGAAAAGGGAGAAAGGGCGACCAAGCAAAGTTTCTTTTGGAAAGTTTCTTTTTCCAAGAAACGCAGGGTTTCCTGCCGTTGCGCCCCCGGCGCGCCCGGCCGCCCCCCCTCCCCCCTCTCCCGAAGACGGATCATCCGAAAACCCGAGTTTGCAAGTGTGTCTCTCTCTGTGTGTGCTGCCCCCCCTCGCCCGTGAACCGACCTGCGCCCAGCCTGGATCGCCCTCCCGAACTTTAAGTGGATATATATATATATCCACTTAAAACCCGAAAAAACGATCCAAACCGGACGCAAATCAGTTCACAAACGAAGAAAAGCAACACACAGAGAAAGAGACACACTCACAAACCCAAACTTTCGGATGATCCGTCTTCAGGAGAAAAGAGAGAAAGGGCGACCAAGCACGCCGGAAACACAACGGCAGGAAACCGTCCCGGCAACCGACCGTGCTGCCACGCGCGCCCGGTTCAGGAAGTAATGAAGTAGAGACGATCAGAAAAAAATTAATATTAAAATTAAAATTAAGAATTAAGAAAAGCAGTTCTGGTTGATTGAAGGTAAAATAAACAGCAGGAAGATAAATGAAGTATAAAAAGGAATACCGTGAAAAATACCTAAAAGCATGAAAAAGGAAGATAACAGAGTTGGTAAGGCGATGAGAAACAAATGAAAATACAAGGATAAGAACAATTAAAAATAAAAGTAATAATATAAAATAAACAAATAATTAAAGCAATTTAAAAAAAGGAATAAAAATAAATAAAATAAAATAAAATAGATAAAATAAAAATAATAAATAAATGTTAAATAAAAAAAAAAAATATATATAAATAAATAAATAAAATAAAAATAAAATATTTATCGCTTAAGGTTTAATCCGGGTTTGGAACGTGCCTTGAGCAAGCAAATATGTGCCTCCTGATGACTATACTGTAACCCTCAGAGCATCCGATACGTATCTTCAGAAAGAAGAAGAAATATCGTAGAAAGTGCGCTCATAAAGAACTTTTATGAGAAGTTGATGAACAATAGCCTAGGACTCTACAAATTAGATGAAGTTTTGATTAACGGGTTAATTAAACAGATGAAGACTTCATCATTAAACACATTCAGGGTTGCCATCAATTCTGGAAATTTCAATCAGCCAAGTTAGCAAGTATTTATTGTTTTTTTAGTTCACTTGCTCTCCGAAGATGTATTAACGAAAGGCCTTAGAGCATTGTTTTAAAAAATTGTTTTCATTGTGGTAAATTAATCCATATATATATATATATATATATATATATATCATTATTTGTTTTCTTGACCCAATATTTATATGATGTAATTTTTTTGAGGGTTGAAGTCCAATGATTTTAAACTAGTCCTTTTGCCGACGTTTCGACATATATTTATGTCATCTTCAGGGCTACAACATGATTGTTTTACAATTAGCACTACTATTACTACTATTTGGTAATTTATTACATTTTAATATGTACAGTAACAAAGAGGAATTTATTGATAAATCAGTTATTTCGACCATGAATTTTTTTATACTTTGACATAAGGATATTGTTATAATTATTCTATTGCTTTAGAATTATTTCATAAGTATAGAGATCAAATTTGATTACCTTGGAAATCTGTTTATGTTGCAGCATACCTATTTACTACTGTTTCATGATGGCTACTATTTGTTTGCTGGGAGGTTTCTTTACGGTTATGTTCTCTTTTGCTTGTTTGAGTATCGTAAAATATATATATAAAAAAAGAAAAAATATATAAATTAAATAAAAATCATAAGCAATAAAAATAAATGAATTAATCATAAAAACACAAAAAGCAAAGAAAAAAATAAATACAGAAAATACCTAAACATATATCTATAATAGTATATAAAATTTAAATAGTAGATAAAAATATATAGATAGGAAATTACTTAAGAAGAAGTGCCCTGAAAAATAAAATGTATGACAAACTAATAGTAAGAGGGTGCGAGGGGTAGCACTGGGATTTGCCGGGTCGGTTACTTTCCGTTTCTTCTACAAGGTGCTTGGTCTCGCTTTCTCTTTTCTCCTGAAGACGGGGTGCCCAAAAATTTGAGTTTTTAGGTGTGTTTTATTACTCTCTGTGTTATTCTTCTTCAATTTTGAACTCGTATTGAGTAAAGTTTGTATCATTTTAGCATTTATTAAGTGTATTATTACTTTTCTTCTTTTTCATTTGTGGTTATGACTTCTTTGCTGCAAACACTAAATGTCTTTTGATAACCATATTAGTAAACTAAATTATTTCATGAATATTAATCAGTATAGGCACTTGAACAATCAACCACCTAACTGTGTTTCATTCTATCATATAGAAACTCATAGTCTTTGAATTCCGAAAACATGTGTTCTCAAGAAGTTTATTGGTTTGCTTAAAACATGAGACTTTAATCTTTATATTCAATCAAAGATTCAAACAACAGACAAGAAGGACATTAAAAAGAGATAGAAAAAGCTAGTAATCCACTAATATTAGAATGTAATGTCACAGTGAGTGTCTCAAATCAGTAAAAAATAAACATTTTGCCAAAATCTTCTCTAATAATAAAATAGAGAAGAGAACTGTTGATAACAAAAAAGAAAAAGTAGAAATAAATTAGTTCTGTTATATACGATAGTCTGTGTGACCCGCAAAAGCACGAAAGCTATGATGTAGGTTAAAATAACAGATATTATAATTGTAAACCATCCAAAAAAATATAATGCAACTTGGGCTCAAATCATATAGTATAAATCATTGGTTGTGCAATCCGTAATAGTGTTGTATTTACTCATTCTGAGGTAAAATGGATAAAACAACAAAAGTCTCCACACAAATGAAGTTTTATTCAACGCGTTTCGAACAGTTTGTGTTCATCATCAGGAAGACACTATAATACAAATTATATCTAAATAGTCACAAAAATTAGAGTGAAATAATAAAATTCAATTAAGAGAATTCAAGACATACCCAAGGATGTGGTACTGACGGGTTGGTCCAGTGAAAACAACTAGTAGGAAACAGATCCGTTGCGAAAGAGTGGCCAGAACCACTAATTTAGAGGAAAGAATTTTTTTTTTTTTTGTTCTGGCCTTCTGCATTTCAGTTAACGGTTTTCAAGCATACCCGAAGCCTTTTGTCACCTTATCTCCTAAATGCCTATCCCCACTCTTTCGCAACGGATCTGTTTCCTACTAGTTGTTTTCACTGGACCAACCCGTCAGTACAACATCCTTGGGTATGTCTTGAATTCTCTTAATTGAATTTTATTATTTCACTCTAATTTTCGTAACTAATTAGATATAATTTGTATTATAGTGTCTTCCTGATGATGAACACAAACTGTTCGAAACGCGTTGAATAAAACTTCATTTGTGTGGAGACTTTTGTTGATTTATCCATTTTACCTCAGAATCATATAGTATATGCTACAATATCTACTTGTAATTATTTCTTAAATAAAAAATATATAATTCCATAATTACGTGTAGTTAATACTGAATGAAAAAATATTATATTAAATAAACATTTGTTTTCAATAAGATAATATATTAACTCTCATCCCTTAAGCTAAATTTAAACTTTGGAGCAGATTAATTTTAATATATATGTCTCACTTTAACTTATTGGTATACTTATTTCATATAGAATAAATTAACTAAAAGCTTTACTTAATTAAGCAGGGAATAACTGGTCGGTTGGATTGGAAAGCAAATCGTTGATGCAAATTGACTCAAGTTAAATGGATTGAAATTCTAACCAAGCCAACGCCTAAGAGATTTTAGGATTTAATTGGATGATTGAGGTTTTCATATAAGTAAGCTTCTTCCGTTCATTTTAAATAACAGTAGTAGACTTTTTTTTTTAAATACATAGTTCAATCTTAAAATATAAATAGAAGTAGAAATTTATCTAACCTTGCTGAAATCTAAGCAAAATTAACAAATGAAATTTAAAAATTCAGAAAAGTTTTGGAAAAGAATGGTAATTTTTCTGTTGAGCTCATATTTAACATGTTTTTAGTTTATATATGCATGCACATAATTATGTATAATAATCAAAACTAGGGTACTCTGGCTCCATACCTTTACTTAATTACCATTTTTTATATTTCGCAAATTTTAAATTAAAAAAAAAATTTTTGGTTACATTTATATATAATACATTTGCAATACGGTCATCGGCGATCAAACAGGCCAATGGCTATCCCTGGTTTCATGCTTTTTCTTTATTATCATTGTTTATATTATTCAAATTTTAAATTCAAAAATTTATTTGTTACTTGGCGAGCGCACAAGCCATTGAGCTACTCTGGTTCCATACCTTACTTTATAACCAGCGTTTATATTACGCAAATATTACATTAAAAAAAAATCCATTTATATATAATATATATGCATTACTGTCATCGGCGAACACGCAAGCCACTGTCTACCCTGGCTCGAACTTTTAAGATTAAACAATAATGTTCTTTTAATATCATTATTCAGTTAATAAATAATATATTTTATATTTCAGGCCTCTATCTCCTCAGAAAATGGGCGAACAAACAAACAAACAAACTCACGAACTTTATATATTTAGATTACAGCTCCATATATAACATATTAAAGGTTATGTCAATGGGAAGAAGTCGTTAAAAACCCTTTACAGAACTAAGTCAAAAAAATTACGCTACCATTTACACAAACCCTGTATTCTTGTAGTAGGTTAGGTTGCAGTGGCAGTCCCACAAGGGAACACACGTAGGCCAAGCATTGGCCCTTTGTGATTCCACACAATGAAGATTGATTCTACAGTGGGAGTCCTAAATTTTGCTTAACTCAAATGTATTTAGAGTAGGGATCTTTAACGAGTACCTGACATCGTACAGGCTCGGGACCGACGGTTTAACGTCCTTCTCCGAGGGACGACGTGCTCAGATTTATTCACCTCCCGCGTGAATAAATCGAGGGCCAGGTGAGGATTGAACCGCGGTCCTATCAGTTCAGAGGTGAGCACGTAACCACTGAGCTAGCCAAAAATGGCTGTCTGTTGGTTTGTTTGTTCAAAAATGTTGTCCCCTTGCAAACTCATCCACCGTATAAAATAGCAAGTTGAAACCATGACAGTAGATTTGTGTATGCCTAACATAAAAGCTATGATTTGAGTGTATTTGAAATCAACATAGAAGCAAAGTTATGTACGTTTAAACTGTGTTTGGCTAGCTGCACAAATATATAGCTACAATAAAAATATACCGTTATTTTTAAATCGCTGATACTGTAGCAAGTATGTATTCTTAGTTGATTGAAATTTTATTTTGCGTTTCATCATAATTCGCCCACTTTAAAAAAAGTGATTCCTACGTACCCGCGTACTAAATAAGAAGTATGCCTAGAATGAAATTAAATTTGAGCTCAGTATCTAAAGCTGCAAAACGTAAAAGAAATCACAGATCTAATGACAGTAATGGACTGTACTCATAATGATATTTTACTTAATGATAATTTACTTTCAGATGGAATGCTTTATTCAAACTAAGCTCCCTTTTTCTAACCGACTTTCTACTCTTCTAGTATCCTTATCGATCCACTCATCAACTGCATAATAATAAATTAATTGTCATGAAGATTGAAAATTACCTTCCCCCATTTTTCATAGAGTTCTAAATCACACCAATAACTGTATGCCTGAAGAATAGATAAGTTAAAATGTACAACATATAAATTGCTTGCAATAATTTTTCACTCTGAAGAGCATCATCAAATATATTGTTGCTTGTCATTAGCAGTTATACGACCTTCCTTATTCTTACAGTTTATATTTAATCCTTAAAATATCTTCTATTTTATTCAATTAAATCTTAAACTTTGATTGAATTTATATTAAATCTTAAATTAAGTTTGAGTGAATTCAATTAAAAAATGTCTAACGAAATGCTAAAAAGAACTTGCAGACACAAAAGGATTCCACTTTTACAAGTTGTATTTAGTTTCAACAGCTATATTCTGTATTCCAGTAATCGAAATTTTTAAAACTTTTTTTATAGGTTACCTAATTTTTGCTAAATAGTTTTAAAAAATTTCAGTTTTGTTCATTCAGCCGTTTAGCGTTAAAAAATTATTTTATTAAACCCAATAATGCACTGTAATGCCCATATATCTCTTGCGATTTCAACAAAAGTTTTTTCTTAGCAACTCTAATGTTATAATTTGTAGTGTATTTTTTTTATAATTATAAATTTTTTTTTATTATAATTTTTGGTGTAAATACACGTTAAACCCTGTGACCTAGACCATACCAGCATACTTTTATAATCAAATCTATGACAAAACTTGTATATTTTACTGCAATACTAAGCTTTAAAACGTAAAATTTTTTGTTGTTGATTCCAAGTCAGTTTTATAATCCCAATGATTTTCACTCTAGGTTTAGTAGTTTAGATTTAAATTGTTATCTAAACTTTCATTTCGGTCATAAAAATGATTTTTGTATCATACAATATTGCCTAAAATCAGTTGAGCACATTTAGATTATAAGGCCTATTTTTGTGTAAAATATGATATACATCACACGTTGTGGTGTAAGTCTGGTCACAAACAGAGGGTAAGAGAGAGAGAGTGAGAAAGGGAAAGAATTATCGAATATATGTCAAAAAATACTTTAGGGATCTCAAAACAGGTAAATCCATTAATACTTCAATATTTTTATGCATATTCATTGTACTTCTGTGAAACTAAAACTCTAGCCATGATTTTATCCCTTTCCTAGCATACTATCTTTTTTTTATTTGACGATAAAATTAAGCAAATCACTAGTTAAGAATGAAGCAACACTGTTTAGGAGTCTAAATTGGATGACGTTATTTCCCTGGACGACTATTCACGAGGGAAATATATATTTTACACGTAAAATATACATTTTAAGATAGTTTTCTTGTAAAAGGACCGTAACATCAGAATTAACGTTTCATTATTACAGTAATTACATATTGCGTCATTTGTTTATTATTATATAACTAATTAATAAATAGTGGATAAAGAAAAGTAATTAAAATATCACACACAATTAATAATAAATAGAGTCAAAAAACATTGTTATTAGTAATGCTATGCATACCTCTGACTTTGACTAAGGGAATGGATGTTGTTAGTGGCGTAGGAACTATTTCTGCCGCCCAGGGCGGTCGAAAAATTCCAGGATGTCCTCAAAATATTTATTTTCATAGATTATAATCAAGGATCTAATTTTTCACTGTTGTTATTCGTCCCAGACTTTCATCTTATATCAGTATTCGTACACATATACACTCGTCATAAAAGAAAACAAAAGATTTTTCAGCGTTTTATTCAAATCATAAAAAAAAAATGTTGAAATAAATTAACTGACTTCGCAAAATGTATATAATAAACTTTCAAGCCTTTTAGAAAACTAGTTTTGAAAGATTTAAAATAATTTCATTTTTCAATTTCCAAATGTTACAGTTCAAAAATGTATTACACATATAGTAACACATTACAGTGTAACAGAATTACACACATAAAATATATAAAGAATAACTCATTTTGATGTAAAATTTCAGATTTTATTATTTTATTTTTTTTCTATTTTCTATGTTACCCATCAAAATGGGTTACCCATCTTCTATGTTACCCATCAAAACCTAGCTAAATGCCGTAGTACCAACCTTCCCGCAAACCCGACTTGTTTACGCCATGGTTGCTGTTGGTTTTCGTTATGCGTGTGTGATTTAAGTTTTATTTTTTTTTAAATTCCGTATTAGTCTTTACATTCTTTCACATTTCGTAGTATTTATCTTGACAAGGAATATGTTTCATGAAACCAGAATTCTAATGCTATATCCTGGTTTCGTGATGCAACAAATTATATATATTACATTGTAATTATTGTAGGCGTAAGAAAAAGAAAGTCTTTAACACTATTCCTTGCATTCAACTTAACAAATTTTTTTTTCTCAATAAAGTCTAAGTTTGCATTGATATGAAACAAGCCTGATAGCTTAGTTACAATTAACTGACATGCTTAAAAAAGAAAGTCATTTTCCTAAATTTTACTAAATGAACATGCACTCAAATAAATATCTAAAAAGTAAAATGAGTGAATACAATATAAATCCAACACCTATCTCACCTGAGCTATTGTAATTCTGAGTCTTCATTCACAACTTCATTTAATCTTAATAATCACCCTATTTACAATCGCTCCTCCTGTATTTCCACTAACTGTGGTTACCTCTTGAAATGCACCCAATGTGATGCTTTCTACGTTGGTTTGGTATCTACAATGCTAAAACCTTCGGATGAATAATCAAAGGCTTTCGGTTGGTAAACGCAGCAGTCCCTTATCGCTACTTACCCAATTCCCACCATCTCAACTTCAATGAATGTTTCACAGTCCAAGTACTTAAACAAGTTTTATTCGTATAAAACATTTAGTATTATTAGTATATTACTTCAAAACATTTTTTATGTTTTCTATTTTTTTCACCTTTATTCTTCTTTATATTTCTTTCAATCTCGACTCCTTAGTTCTTTTTTTTTTCTCCTTCGCGGCAGCATTGCTTTAGCCATCAAACCTGAGTGTTCTTCAGTTGACTTTCGTCCTTCCATCAGTTCACTTCTTCTCCTGAGGACAACCGTCTCAGATCAAATATTTCCCTTGTTTCAGTTTCATTTTTTTTTATTGTCGTATTTGTTTTCATATTCACTCACCATTTGTAGAATTTATCTTAACAATTTTGTTTCCAATATTGTTTGTATCTCTATGGTGGGAAAACTGTTGTGGTAGAATTAACTTTTTAGACCGGGTTGTTTTGCTTCAACGACCCGCTTTGTCTCCCTGATGATAACAATTTAGAATTTAGGGTTCAGTTTTTGTGCTTTGTTTACTATGTGTGTTATCCTCGTCGAGTGGTTTTATTTAAAACAAATAACATAAAAGAAAACTCTCAGTCAACTTTTTGCTAATGTTCGTCTTTATTTTAAGACATCCTCAGTGCTATAAACTAACAAAAACAATGGACATTTGTCAAATCTACTTTACATTCATCATAACACATTTTTTTATGATGAATGTAAAGTAGATATGACAAATTTCCATTGTTTTTGTTAGTTTATAGCACTGAGGATGTCTTAAAATAAAGAAGAGTTTAGAAATACTGTTAGTTGTGATTTTATCTAGTTGTACTTCTTTTGATTACAAAATATCTGTGAAGTATTGGAATTTGTTTCTTATCCTATTTTAATTATTAATATCTTTTTTATCTTATTTTTATTTTAATTTACTAATTATTCATTAAATTTTACTGCTAGTGCACCATTGCAATCTAAATTGACGAAATTGATGTATCTAGCTAACAGTTATATAAAAGTGAATCAAACCATTTAATAAAAAAACGTCTTATTCTATCAATATATTGGTGAGTTCATTTTACATTTAATGGAACAAGAGATGCCAATAACCCATTAGAAGTAATTTGATCAGATCCATTGTAAGAGGATTTTTCTTTCAATACTTCCTTCTTTGTCCCTCTTGAAACTTAATCACGTTTAGCTCAAATAGCATTGTACGAAGTATTCTTCTTAACTGGTATTGATTTCACATTGCTCATTACTTTAACCAATGTGAAAGAAATGCATTAGTGAATTATCCGGAGAAATTAAATTTTATATCTTGCAGATTTGTATATGATTCCATATTATGAAATTATTGATTCTTATTTTATACAATTAAGAAAATCGGGAATGAGTAACATCCAACATTACTATAAGTAAACTAATATTAAACTGGATGACAACAAATGGGTTGTCATTTTCTTTATTCACTGGTTGTTTTCACTGGACCAACCCTCCAGCACCACATCCTTGGTGTCTTCCTGATGATGAGCAAAAAGTGTTCGAAACGCGTTGTTGTTGTTGTTGAATAAAACTTCATTTGTGTGGAGACTTTTGTATCCATTTTTCCTCAGAATGAGTAAACACCACACAATTACGAATTGCACAACTAATGATTTAACGTAAGATCCTTTTATATCAAACAAACACTCAGATTGATTGCTTTTATGAATTTAAAATTAAGATTTTTTTTTATTTTGTTAACCGAATTTGGACCTAGGTTAGATTAGGTTACAGTGGCAGTCTCACAAAGGAACACACTTTGGCCAAACATTGGCCCTTTATGATACCACACAATGAAGATTGATTCCACATTCAGAATCCTAAATTTTGCCTAATTTAAGTGTGACATTAGTAATGTCTTTTTTCTCAATTATATGCTCTATACCAATATGTTAAACTTTAGTGCATTGAACCTTCTCATTATGTAAAAGCTTGGTTTTCATGAAACTGCTTCCAATTTTTTTTTACTAGCATTTTTAATTAGGATTATTTTTTTTCAAAAATTATTTTGAAATTTTTTTGTTCCAGTCAAAACATTTTTATGCTTTTCTAAGCATTGCTATATTTTTGCATTTCTTTCTTTTATAAAAATGAATTATTTCAATTCTTTAAGAATAAATTGTGAAATATTTTCCTTATATTGATTCAAAGTTGGTTCATGGGAATCCAAGAAAAACTGCATTTGAGAAATCAAAACTGTAATATATACTTTATAATTGAAAATATACAAAATATATAAATATTTCTGAAGAAAGTTTACATTAAAGATCGGTTAACTAAATTGGTGGTATGAACTCAATGAAATAAAAATATTAGGTGCTATTATAGTATGCAACCTACCTTCGATTTTTTACCATAGTATGCTATCTACCACCCATAACGATATCTACATTAAATAATAAAGATTGTAGATATACATATATTCAAATTATTCACAATTCATTTTGAAATTATACTTTTATAACTTATTTAAAACATAAGTTGTAAAAGTATAATCAAAAATATAAATCGAAGTTTGCTACATTAAATGAAGTAAAATATACAATATATCTCCTCAAAATGTATTCTATTACTGACTGTATTACAATTACATTTTGATTGTAATACATAGCTTACATTGTTTAAGAAAAGTGGAAATATATCATCGTGTTATTTCAGAATTTTCCAACAGTATTCGTCTAAATGAGATTGCAAATGCTATTGAGGTTTTTCTTTTCTTTTTTAGTATCTCAATCTTTGCGATATATAATCACAGTAAATATTAAATTTTATAAATAAATACATTGAAAGGATTTTTTTTCTTCTCAGCATAGTTGAGATGGATTTTGCCTTGTTTACTATAACAAGGTAAGTGCTAGATAGCAAAGTTATTGGTTGGTAGCATACTATAATAACACCAACTTTTATCTCCAAAATAAAACTAACTAGCTATAATTTTAACAAAGGATAAACTGGCTTGTTTGGAAATGAGTTTATAATTTCGTTTTGTTGAGGCCTTATATCCAAGAAATATTTTTTTTTACCTGATCCCCCCCCCCAATAGTTTGAATGCCCGGGGCCCATTCCCCCCCCCCTTGTTCTTCTTACCACTGTTCATACAGGGATATTTTTAGGCTCGTACTATTAATTACAAGTCGCTACTTAATTAAACATCAAAGCAAAATTGACTACAAGCATCTAGTCATTTTGTCTATATCCATTGTGTATCTCCATTTTCAGTGTTCCGAAAGAGACGTTTTTTAAAGTGTTTCCCAAGTTCAGTTGTTACATACAATTTCTAACGATTTGAAATTACAACTTATATTCTTTCGGTTTATATTCGCAAAGTTAGAGAAAGTGTCTTACAACTAATTGCTGAGGTACAAACTTAAATTCAGAAGATTTATTACCGTGTTTTCTCAGTAATTTTTTGTCCAATTCTACCGAAAATTTTTTCAATTTATTTTAAAGTTTTGCGAAATGGATTTTTTTTAAAGAATATAAATATATATAATTAATAACAATTAAATTTAACTAATTTAATTATAGTTTAAATGAAGGAAAGAAAATATGTGGTGTTTACTTCCTTCATTCTAATCATGAGTAAATGCCACATAATAAAGGATTGCATAGCTTGCGAGTTTATTGAAGTACTTTATATATTTTATAATTAATTATAATTTTTATTTATTTTTAAAAGTCAAAAGAAAACATTTCTTATTTGAATTATTTATTTGGTTTTAAAAAAAAATTGGTTTGGTCCTAAAATTTTTGAAAGGTTTTAGTTGAACAAATAGACATTTGTAGTGTTTTAAAGTAGGTTTATTTTTCTATTAAGATTATGGTTAAAGTAAGAAATAATTTAAACAAGCATGAATTTAGGTGTATTTTTAAAAAGAAATAATGGATGTTTATGGTTTAGAATTTTTCAAGTGGTATAACGTTCGGTTTTAGGAGTTGATGAAATGATTTTTTCCGGAGTGCAAAAATTATTTTTTTGGATTGTATTACGTCAGGCCTGGGACTACCTGCGGCCGTCGATACGTTGTGTGCGGCCGTCTATCGTTGTGTGCGACCGTCTATACGTTGTGTGCGGCCGTCTATACGTTGTGTGCGGCCGTCTATACGTGTGTGTGCGGCCGGCGACCAGTTCTGACATCACAACTTTTTATTCTCGAACTATGATCCACAAGATGTCAGGTGATCGTGACGGTAACAAACAACGGAGGATTAGGACAGTGGATACTCTCGATTTTTTGGAATTTAATGTCATTCTACTGATCTAATTATATGGTAGAAAATCAGTCCATAAGTTTAACATAGTGCAACAGCGCATTTACTCATTGTAGGATAAAAAGCTAATGAAATAGTCTCCACATATATACGATTAAATTTTTATATGTGGAGACTATTTTATTAGCTTTTAACCCTACAGTCAGTCCATACGCATTGTGGGTTTTGTTGAAGCAGCAGCTGATGAACTACATCTTAGTTAAACGATATTGAGTCTGATCATATACGGTAACAAAAGTATAATGCAGGGACGCTGATTAAATTTTATAACTCCTTATCGTGGGTCAAATTTCCTTTCATAAAAAGTTTTACTGCAAAAATGTTCTGCTTGTTTAGCTCCACATAAATCTGTAAACAAATTTATTCATGAATGAAAATAAACAAGAATAAAAACAAATGTTCTATAACAGATCAAAATTTAATTTTGCCAGTAAAGAGGATTCCAACAAGCAACCTTAATCCAGACTTTAAAAGAACAGTTAGGAACTGTGGTAGGATGCATTTTTCTCATTGAATAATACAATTAGATTAATACTTTTCGGAATAATGCCATGGTAACTTTATTTTATTTGAGTTATTTTATTAAATTTAATATTTTTATAACATTTTTCAAATATTAAGTTCATGTTTATTAACGGATCCTATCAATGTGGCCCTCTATTACCCTCTGTCTCAACAATGAGGCCCTCTAGCCAGAATAATTGTCCACCCCTGTTATTACGTATATCGGGGAAGTAAAAATCACCAAAGTCTCTCTTCTCTACATCATCATTGTGAGCATTGGTCCCCACGTTTAATAAGCACAATATAAGGGTGTGTGATATGACTTCATATTCTATTAAGGGGTTATCGTCTGTAATATTCTGGTAGTTGAGTATATCAAATTTCAACTGTTGATAAATATTTATTTATATTGGTAAGCAAATATTTTTGTATTAAATATGACTGCAATATATAAAATTAAAGAAAAATATTTAAATATTTATGAAAATAAATTGAAAATTATATTTAAAAGTAATCTTTAAAAACGGAAGTAGAGAAGTGATTACTAAACATAAAAGAAGATTATAAACGAAAATGAAAGATAAATTTAAACAGCTATAATGAGAAAATTAAGACATTTAAAGGAAATTATACGATTATAACTGTTAAGAAAAGATAAAGGGCGGAAGTTTCAATTTAAATTTACTGGCTTCAAAAGCGAACAAAGAAGAAAAGATTAATTGAAGCATAGTGGGTTTCAGCAGAATTAACAACCTGTTGCTTCCTTCTTTTTTCCCATTTGCTTTTGTGTTTTATTAATATAACTTCTTTTTTTACAAAGAAAATATATATATTCAACATTTTATTATTAATAAATTTAATTGGAGTTAATATGTAAAATTTCTAACAGAATAAGTAATTGAAATTATTAAAATCAATATCAGTAACATAACGACGTACTTCTTAGTAAAATAAACAAATTAAGTTGATTGATAAAATTACTTAATTGTATTGTCAGATGTTGAAAGAACTGTAGTTAGTGGTAGATAAAATTAAGATTGTGTCAGGCACTCATTTTTGAAATATATATAGTAGTTAGTAGCTTACCTAGGGCGGCCGGCAGAGTGCGGCGTGTTCGTCGCATTCGGCCTACCACTCAGTTAGCTTCTGCTACTCAAAGGGACTACTTCTGCCGATGACGACGACTGTCGATATATCGTTGTGAGTCTTTTGTGTGTGTCTTTATTTGTTTTTCTCTTTCCTGTGTGAACTATATATATATATATATATATATATATATATATATATATATATCACTGATAAAACGAAATACGATCCAAACTGGACACAATACGAGTTCGAGATTAACAAAGAGCAACACACAAAGTAGGGAAACACACTTACAGACTCAAATTTTCGGGTAATCCGTCTTCAGGAGAAAAGAGAATGGGAGACCAAGCACGTTGTAGGCGCAACGGCAAGTAACCAACCCGGCAACCGCCAGTGCTGTCAACCGTACCCGGTCTTAAAGTATAAAATTAGGAGAAGATATAAACAGAAGCTCAGATAAGCAGTACTGGTTGGGTAAAACTATAAGTAGGTGAAAAATTATAAACAATATAAGATAAAAACAAATTATAAGAAACAAAAATAATGATAGAGAAAAGAAGAAAAAATAAATAAATAAATAAAAATAAATACAATACAAAAAACTTGCATTGGTTGTTTTAGTAAATAAAAGATAGAGACTGAATAAAAGGGTAAGTATGGGAAACTAGTTAAGAATAAGAATTTAGAAAAATAAAATAAGATAAAACAAACTAGTAGTAAGTGAAGAAGACAAAATAGATATACACAAAATATACGAAAGAGGAAAAAATAAATAAGTACTAGAGAATAAAGAATACTGGAAAAAAAGTACAAAAAAAAAAAGTACAAAAAAATTATCTTTTAAGGTTAAGTCCAGGTGCACTGCGCGCCCCGAGCAACCAGATGTGAGCCTCCTCAGAGGCTCTAAGGGTCACGGTATTATCACCAGGGGGAATCTGACGCAGAATCTGCACACTGAAGCAGTCGTTGAAAGACAGACCGTGGGATTTGGCGTGTATGGCGACAGGTAAATTGGAGTTGTTGTTAACGGATGCTCTATGACCGTTCATACGGAGGCTGAGCTTGTTAGAGGACAGTCCTACGTAGAACGCATCACAACGAGTACAGTCCAATTTGTAAACACAATTTTTGGATGTACATGAGCAGTCCTTAGCAACAGGGAAGGACTGGTTATGGGAAGATGGAGTGAAGTGTGAAAGGGGGTTGAGAAGCGGACAGGTCAGGCACCCCCGCCTTTCGCAACTCTTAGCGCCCACAGACGGGTGGTTGACGCGCCTGGACGTCAAGTCTCTGTGGGAAAAGGGGTTGCCAAGGTTGGGGGAACGTCTATATGAGAGGCGGGGTTGGCTGGGGAAAATAGTCGACGTGGAAGGAGAAGAGGATAGGATGGGGAACAGATCTTTGATAATGCGTTTGAGTTTGTGTATACCGGGGAAGAAGGTAGTAACAAGGAGGGGAGACTCATTCACCGGGGAAGTGGAGACGGAATTTATCCGTCAACCCTCCTTCCGTCTCCACTTCCCCGGTGAATGAGTCTCCCCTCCTTGTTACTACCTTCTTCCCCGGTATACACAAACTCAAACGCATTATCAAAGATCTGTTCCCCATCCTATCCTCTTCTCCTTCCACGTCGACTATTTTCCCCAGCCAACCCCGCCTCTCATATAGACGTTCCCCCAACCTTGGCAACCCCTTTTCCCACAGAGACTTGACGTCCAGGCGCGTCAACCACTCGTCTGTGGGCGCTAAGAGTTGCGAAAGGCGGGGGTGCCTGACCTGTCCGCTTCTCAACCCCCTTTCACACTTCACTCCATCTTCCCATAACCAGTCCTTCCCTGTTGCTAAGGACTGCTCATGTACATCCAAAAATTGTGTTTACAAATTGGACTGTACTTGTTGTGATGCGTTCTACGTAGGACTGTCCTCTAACAAGCTCAGCCTCCGTATGAACGGTCATAGAGCATCCGTTAACAACAACTCCAATTTACCTGTCGCCATACACGCCAAATCCCACGGTCTGTCTTTCAACGACTGCTTCAGTGTGCAGATTCTGCGTCAGATTCCCCCTGGTGATAATACCGTGACCCTTAGAGCCTCTGAGGAGGCTCACATCTGGTTGCTCGGGGCGCGCAGTGCACCTGGACTTAACCTTAAAAGATAATTTTTTTGTACTTTTTTTTTTTGTACTTTTTTTCCAGTATTCTTTATTCTCTAGTACTTATTTATTTTTTCCTCTTTCGTATATTTTGTGTATATCTATTTTGTCTTCTTCACTTACTACTAGTTTGTTTTATCTTATTTTATTTTTCTAAATTCTTATTCTTAACTAGTTTCCCATACTTACCCTTTTATTCAGTCTCTATCTTTTATTTACTAAAACAACCAATGCAAGTTTTTTGTATTGTATTTATTTTTATTTATTTATTTATTTTTTCTTCTTTTCTCTATCATTATTTTTGTTTCTTATAGTTTGTTTTTATCTTATATTGTTTATAATTTTTCACCTACTTATAGTTTTACCCAACCAGTACTGCTTATCTGAGCTTCTGTTTATATCTTCTCCTAATTTTATACTTTAAGACCGGGTACGGTTGACAGCACTGGCGGTTGCCGGGTTGGTTACTTGCCGTTGCGCCTACAACGTGCTTGGTCTCCCATTCTCTTTTCTCCTGAAGACGGATTACCCGAAAATTTGAGTCTGTAAGTGTGTTTCCCTACTTTGTGTGTTGCTCTTTGTTAATCTCGAACTCGTATATATATATATATATATATATATATATATATATATATAAGTTAAAAATAATAGGAATAGCATATAAAAGTTAACGCTTCTGATTTAAACCGGGATCTGATCGGACCCCCAATAACCATATGTGGGCTCCTCAGACGATCTTAATGTTAATCTACGGTCATCAGTGGTCACTAGCTTAAATATTTGAACACTAAAGCAGTCATTAAAAGAAAGGTTAGCATGGATGTTAGCTACAGGAAGCTTTTTGCGCTGGACCGACCGAAGCTCTATGGCCGTTCATACGCTCATTGAGCTTGGTAGAAGTCATACCAATGTAGAATGCTCCACATTGTCTACAGTTCAGTCGGTAGACGCAATTCCTGGATGAGCAGGAGGTATTAGGTGTGACGCGGAACCACCAGAAAAAAAAATATTTTTCTGGTTTTACTTTAAAAGCATATATATTTATATATATATTCTCATTTCTCCCTGTCATTTAACAGATATATATATATATATACTCTTATTTCTCCCTGTCATTTAACAGATATATATATAAAATAAATTCAAAACGAAGGAAACCCACAGAAAGACGCAGACATAACTCACGATGTGAGTTATGTCTGTGTCTTTCTGTGTGTTTTCTTCGATTTGAATTTATTTTATTTTAAAAAAGTCCGCTGGACCGTTTCTTTTAATTGTATATATATATATATATATAGTTCAATATAGACAAAGGAACATAGAGAAATCAAAAGAACACACTTACAGTTTCTAATTTTCTGTTTGAACCGTCTTCAGGAGAGATAAGAGAGGGAAACCAAACGCACTGGTTGAGAGACGGTTGGAGACCAACAGTGTTTCCGCATGCGCACCCGGTCACAAAAAATAAGGTAGACAGGAATAAATTTATAATTACATTAAATTAGTAGAATATGAAAACTATAAATAAATAAATAAAAGAAAAAATTGAGGGACGAACAGAGAAATTGATACAAAAATAAAAGCGTGAAGTGCATCAAACTCTATAAAAACGTGAAGTGCATCAAACTGTATAAAAACGTGAAGTGCATCCAACTCTGTAAACGTGACGTGCATCAAACTCTATAACCTGAAGACGGTTGAAACCAAAAATTAGAGACTGTAAGTGTGTTCTTTTGATATCTCTATGTTTCTTTGTCTATATTGAACTATATTTGTCCGTTTTGGATTTCCAACGAAAAAGTATATATATATATATATATATATATATATTATGAACAAACCACAATAAGAAATGGGAAAACAAGACTAAGATCTTTCAACCGTAACAAGCGGTCTTCGTCAGAGTCAAAAACCCAACTGAACACTGATCAGTGTTCAGTTGGGTTTTTGACTCTGACGAAGACCGCTTGTTACGGTTGAAAGATCTTAGTCTTGTTTTCCCATTTCTGATTGTGGTTTGATCATTGATTGTTGTTTCACGTGTTTATGTGAAATCTTTATATATATATATATATATATGCTTTTAAAGTAAAACCAGAAAAATATTTTTTAATTTTACGGAACAGATTCTCATAAAACAGTAAGTCATTCTGAGGTAGATCTGATACTGACATAGGGAATGAAATTGGTTTTGCAGTTGATTCACTTCAGTCTACTTCCTAACAGCTTCTAGGTCAGTACGCTAATATTGTATTTAGTATTTCCATTAAATGTTTATAGTGTTTAGATGATTACAATGATCATATAATCAACCAAATAGATATAGTTGAAACTATTGTTTAAAGTTTTACCCGACAGTGTTAAAAAAGACGAAACACTACTTTTGTATTTTCTCCAGCTAAATAGAGTCAAATAGATTCAGGGTATCTTGAAACCTGAAAACTTTATAACATCTCAAATAAGCTTTTTATTTCATGACCTCTATTATTTGTATACAGTAAGGTGAGGAAAAATTACTGAGAAGAAAGAAAATAATTTCGCGAAATATATTTTAAAAAGAACAAAACTTTGTTTCTCATTTCTTTAAAAATGAGAATTTTAGTTTCTCAGCAATAGGTGATTAGATGAAAGAAGTTTAAACTCATCCAATTTTTTTATGAGCTTTAAAGATGTTGGAAATAATGGAAATTATGATCAACAATTTAATGGAAGTAAAAATTACTTTTAATGTAATGAATAAGAGATGGTAAATTCAAATAATTTATTTATGTCCTTCTGTAGCAACCCTGACATTTTTATTTTTGGAAAAAAAATCATTAAGTGTAGCTGAAAAGTGTCACATCAAAACCTTTATAAAATTATTATTTTTACATCTGATTTATTTTGATTTTAAATTATTAATTACTCAAACTTAGTTTTAATTTATAATTTATTCTAATCATCTTTATTAGAGTTATGAAGATGATTAGAATGATTATTATAATCATTCGTTATTATTATTTAAGTATTTAATAATTATATTCAGGGATGGTCTTTAGTTTTAGTTATTTTCTTCTTAATATATCATTATTATTATTCTTTACGTTTTTATTATTTATATTTCTTCATTTTTTTCATTTTCACTTATTCCTAGTTTATTTATCTTACTTAACTTGAACTGGCCACGTGTATGATAACACGTTAGTCTCCAACTGTTGCTTCCCAAGTGCGCTTATATATAAAGTGAGTTGACTGTTGTCCTTCCGTCAGTTCACTTCTTCTCCTGAGGACGACCGCCATTACGGTCGAAATAGTGAAAAGCGAGTCTTTGTTATGTTTCTGTCTATGAGTAACAGTTTATTTTATGTATATATATATATATATATACACTTTAACACATAGAAAAGAACACAGAAAGACACTACAGAACTCACTTCGATATTTCGACATCCGTCGTCATCGGGAAGAAGTGCGAAGTACTCGCGTTGAGAAGCAAACTACTACTGGCCTCCAGAGTAACTCGTGGAACCACCGCAATGCTGCTCCCCAGCGGAGGAGAGGAAAAATAGAAATTCTTCCAATATTTATTTAGAAAACAAGATAAAAAATATATAAAATACGAAATAATAATAATAAAAAATAAATAATAATAATAAAATAATAATAATAAAATAATAATAATAAAATAATAATAATAATAATAATAATAATAATAATAAAATAAAATAAAAAATAATTAACGGTACAGGTTGAGACCAGGAGGAGAACGAGCCCCAAGGAGGCATATGAATGCCTCTTCGGAAGCTCTAAGGGTGACATGGGGATTAGACTCGGGGATTTGTTTGAGGATTTGTACCCTGAAACAATCATTGAAAGGGAGGTCATGGGAATTAGCATGGATAGCTATGGGTAGGTCTCTGCGCTGACCAACGGACGCCCTGTGATTGTTCATACGCAGGCTCAGCTTGGTTGAAGCCAAGCCAACGTAAAAAGCATCACATCGAGTACACTCCAAACGGTAAACGCAGTTACAGGAAGTGCAAGATGTATCAGAAGGAACAGGATAGGAGTCGTTACTGAGAGGGGAAGTAAAGTAAGGACTGGAGTTAATTAGGGGACAGGTTTGGCAGTTACGGCGTTCACATCGCTTCATCCCTCTGCTAGCACAGGGGCTGTTGGAAATATGGGTAAAAATGGATTTCAGGTTGGAAGGTCTACGGTAGGAGAAAGTAGGGACTGACTGAAAATAGGAGAAGTAGACGAAGAAGAAGAAAGTATAGGAAAGAACTCCCTAATAACAGCGCCGAGCCTGTGGGAGCCTGGGAAAAAAGTAGAAATAAAGGGAGTAGTAATTCTACGATCCCTTCTAGCTGTAGGGCGGTGAATACTCTCAGCAGGAACGACGGAACTGTTGATTATATTACGAGGGTATCCTCGTTTAATAAATTTTTCTTTTAATAGATTAATTTGTTGGGTTCTACTATTAATGGAATTGCAAATTTTATGGATTCTAATTGATAGGGATCTAGGGATAGCTTTCTTTATATGTGAAGGGTGACAACTGTTATAATGGAGGTATTGCTGAGAGTTAGTGGCTTTTAAATGAACAGAAGTGGAAAATGAACCGTCTTTAAGGGTGACATCAACATCTAAGAAGGAGAGGGAACTGTTGGATATCTGATGGGTGAAGGAAATAGTGGAGGAAAAGTTATAAAATATAATAATAAATAAAGTAAAAGTAAATATAATATATATATATATATATGTATATATAAAAGGATTTCACATAAACACGTGAAATAACAATCAATGATCAAACCACAATATGAAATGGGAAAACAAGACTAAGATCTTTCAACCGTAACAAGTGGTTTCGTCAGAGTCAAAAACCCAACTGAAACACTAGATGCAGAAAACATCTGGTGAGGGGTTGAGAAGAGTTCCCATTTAATATTGTGGTTTGATAATTGATTGTTATTTCACTTGTTTATATGAGATCTTTATATATATATATATATCAGCTCAAAAACGAAGAAAAGTAACACACAGAGAAAGAGACATACTTACAAACTCAAATTTTCAGATAGTTCGTCTTCAGGAAGAAAGTAATATATGGGCGACCAAGTACGCTGGAAACAAAACGGCAGGAAACCGTTTTCTTCGTTTTATAGCTGACTTGTGTCCAGTTTGGTTCGTTTTTTCAAATTTTGAGTGATATATATATATTTAAAAGAAACAAAATGCGATCTAGGACTGATTACAACTTAAAATAAGCTTTCATACATAGGAAGGAACTTAACTATTAGGACTCCTTTTCAATATTTTGACCGTTATTGGCGACGAATTATTGAAGAATAAATCCTAATTGTCACGTTTTGTTCCATGTTTTAGAGTTTATATTAAGTTTATGTATACGGAATGCCCCTTCTTTACTATATGTTTTCATAAACAATATTCCATTTTTTTCAGTTTTACTATTTTTATCTTTAATTTTTACAGTTCTCGATGTTCTATGCTTAATTATTCAAAAAAAAATTGTAAATGGGTTCTACTAATTTAATTCCAGTTTGCTTCAAAGTTTTTTTTTAATTCTTAAAGTTATTTATGTATGATAGTAATAAAACATCCTTCTGACTTGTTCTGGTGAGTATTCACCTAATATCTGTAAGTATTTTTTCTATAACTAACACTAAATTAGTAATTAAGGGTTACAGATTACATAATGTGTTTTAACATTCTAAAATAGGTTAGGTTGCAGTGTAAGTAGTCCCACTAGGGAACATACACAGACCAAACTTTGACCCTTTCTGAAACCACACAATAAACTTTCTAAAGTTTAGGGAGGCTTACATTTTGCATAACTCAAGTGTATTTAGAAGTGGGATTTTTAACTAGGACCTCACATAATGCAGATTTATTTACCCTTTGTCCCTCGTGCATCAATCCAGGGCGAGGGTGGATATTGAACCCCGGACCTAGCAGTCCTAAACCTTGCTAACCCTTCTTATTTGAAGATTCCACATATTGTTTGTTCCTTTTCTGCATTCAATTTCAAATTTTATATTGTTCATATAACCTAAGGATGGACACTAGGCATTCGAAATGCGTTGATCTTTGTTGAAAAATTGATTGCTAAAATATAAAAACTAGAATATTGGAACACTGCCTAGTGCTCTACGTCAAATTAGTATTTTATGAGAAAAAAAAATGTAAAAACTTAAGGCTACTTCGTGAGAAGTTACATATTTAAATATATGAAATACTATTTGAAATAACAACTCTCCCTAAATGTTGGATTTATTCATATTTATTTACAAAATTTAATCCTTACAATCAAACGAGATAAATTTAAAATAATTAAAATTAGTAAACCAAGATGTTTAAGAGATAAAACAAGTTATATTGATATCTAAAATTTATAATATTTGCAAACTCTTGAGGTGAATAAATAATATGAGTGGGTGTTTTTTTTCTATTCTTGAGCATATAGGTACTTTTGAAAGAGATATTACATCACTATGTAATGAATCGTATCTACTTGGTGAACTCATAGAATAATAATAAATATGTATGATAGATATTCCGATTAGTTTGAAATATAATTATAATATGATTTGATCTATTATCATTATATGAGACATATTTGCCAGAATAATCATTTTTTTTATGAGTTCTGTTTCTTAAAATATAAAAACTCATTCTACTGTTGGCTCTATAAAGAATAGTGACGAAAGAAATAGATTTGCTGATTATTACGAATAAACACATTTGAAGGCCTAGTAAGTCCAGTTTTCTATATCTGGCGTGCTTGGAGCCAGGTTAGCTTAGAGTTATTAACGTACTCACCTCAGGGCTGGTAGTCCGGGGTTCGATCCCTACCAGACCCTCGATTTATTCACACGGGAGGTCAATAAATCTGAGTATGTCGTCCCTCGGAGAGGATGTTAAGCTGTCGGTCCCGAGCCTGTACGATGTCAGGTACACGTTAAAGATACCTACTCGAGATACACTTGAGGTAGGCAAAATTTAGGACTCCCAAAATAGAATCTGTAGAATCACCGATCAAACAATAAACCGGTAAACTGCTGACGTTATCACCCTCCAGGAGATTGGTTTAAACAATAAAAAAAGAAAATATATCTAACAGGCGATTGATTTTAAATAGTGAAACACTTTATGTTTTTGGATCATATTGAAACATATATAAGAATAATGATCAAACTTTCTACTAAAGCCGCTGGATCAAGTCACTTATCTGGCGATTCTTATATTTTGAATTAAATATTAGGTCATTATAAATATTGCATGATAGAAATTGCATGAATTTAGAATATTGAAAAAGAAATATTGCACTAAAATGGACAATTATTAAGTAGATATTAGTTTTAATACGAACTAATTCCGAACATCAATCGATTCGGCGATAGCTCTATATGAATGCTAATTTTTTTGGAAAAAAACTCTTTTATTACATGATGAAATTGCATCTACTTAGAACAGTGTTTCTTAACCTTTTTGAACCTTTTTGGTGCAGTGGACGCCTTTAAAATTTTTGAATATGTCACGGACCCCTCTGTGAAAAAAATTTGTTTAAACGTCAATTGTTACAAAATATATTCCATTTTATTATTTAAATATTTGTATTTCAATAATATAACTGTAGAGAGATATCTTTATGTTCCTGGATATAAAATAATAATTGCAATTTATTTTCAATGTGAAGGCTGTTGCTGCTTTTCCTTGGTTAGGAGATTGAATTGAGGGATGGTTTTCGACAAAGCAACGCGCATTTCATGTTCGACATTCAGTCGATTTCGATGTTTTGTGTTTATTGTTACGGTTTTGGTTTTATTGTTAATTTTAAAAATTAGGAGCAGTCGGCGAACCCCCAAAATATGATCCATGGACCCCTGAGGGGTCCATGAACCACAGGTTAAGAAACATTGACTTAGAATATAGGATCTTTAATATGACATTGAACAATAATACTAATAATTTCCACCTGTAGAAAAACATCAGATTGTTCTAGAATAATTTTCAATTTCGTTTACGAGTGGCTATGAGTTATCAGTGACAGTGGATATAGATAGTAGAATTTAAGAAGATTAAGTCAACAAATTGATTGTATATGAGTTTGAATTCAATTTCTCTTAGTGTTTAACTTATGCTGAAACAATTTAAATGTATATAAATTTCTTTTCTATTTTATTGTATAAATTAAACATACCGAGATTTAAGAAATAGGGCTGAAACAAGAAGTTAGATTTTACCTTTAATTGAATACGAGGTGATTATCTCATTAGTTATGCAATCTGTAACTACGTGGTATTTACTCATACTGGGGTAAATGGATAATACAAAGTCTCCACAGAAAGAGGTTTTTTAATTCAAATTTCATGTTCGAACACATCACTTTCATCGTCAGTTTGACATAAACAATATAAATTACAGTTAAAGTTCAAAAATAATTCAGAATTATGTAAAATAAAATTAAAAATGAATGTCATACCCAATAGGAGTCGAAGGTGGTCCAGAATCGAATTTTCACTGAGTAATTTAGGTCATGTGAGATAGAGTGGGGGGGGGTAGTTAAGATAAGGTGACAAAGAAGGTAAAGGAGTTGGGCATGCATGCTACCAGTTAAGTGTTAAAAAGTAAGGCTGAAAACTATTGTAGAGAAAATAATCCTTTTTTTGTTGGATTGATCATTACTTATTATAGAAACAATTTGAGGAAATTTGGACAGCTCAGAATTGACTCACTGAAACACAACTATGATGAATTTTAATTTTCAGCTTTATTAAAATAAAATTTTTAATTTTTACTTTTTATTTAAAGCTTTTAAAAATGCCTTAAATACAAATTCAACATCGTTGTGTTTCAATGATCAAATCCTGAGCTGTCCAAATTTTCTTCTGAACTGTCCAAATTTTCTTCTGAACTGTCATTCATTTTTTCAATTTTTCATTTCATTTTACATATTTTTGTTTTATTTCTGTCACTTTTAATTGTAATTTGCGTTAAAAATGTTTACCTGAAGACGAACAAAAATTCTTCGAAACGCGTAGGTTGAATTAAAAAACTTCTGTTATGTGGAGACTGAATTATCTGTTTACCCCAGTACAAAGGTAATGAATATTTTTGACATAAAATATCAATAATATGTTACAAAGATTTAATGTAATCAGATATAAATAACCTCCCTATAGGTAATAATTGTTGATTAGGTTGAATAAAAGTGTTACTTGTTCTGATGTGGACTTTCAGCTAGTTCACAACTGTCCAAACTTCTGTCCCTAACAGGCTAGCAACTATCCACTTTTTATTTACTCTTCTCTTCCTTTTTTTCCTCTCATTCAAAGTAGAAGAGAAAAAGGTCATACAAGACACAGTTGAAAAAGAAATAGCCTAAGTTTAGTAGACAAGAGATAGGGATGAGGAGTTGCTATGTGTAAAGTTGTGCTCAAAACAGTTCAAGAAATAACTTGGAACAAGAAAAAGTATACTTTACCCAATTGAAATAAAGAAGCGAGAAACGTTACAACGAACTTGGTAATCAGTTGTATAATATCTGTATTCCAGTAATATTTTATCATTATAAATATATATTTCTCATTTAGAAAGCAACCTTCACTTCATAATCAGCTATTTAAGAGTTTTATCTCACTTCAGAAGATTATTTTAGGAGTAATGTTTCATTATAAGTATACTGTTTATTAAACTAATTACCTTAAGCTAAAAACCCTTGTAATGTAAGCTTTCCAATTTCTAATTTCATTTTTACAAATTGTCATAAGATTTGCCTTATATATAATTTTATTTTGTATGACAGGAAAGCCCACAAAATTCTTTGTTTGATTGATATAAATAAAATTCATTAAAAAAAAGAAGATTTTATTGCTGAAGTTTTCTTTTTCAATTGTTCGACTTTCGGTAGTGAATCTTCCAAAGCAGGCAGTATAGTTATTGTCTTAATTAGAGAAGAATTGCAAGAAGATTCATCGAAGCTGATCAACAATATCAAAGAAAAAATCGATTCTTGACATGTTAAGGTTTTTAATTTTACATGATAACACATCTACAGTAGCGAATATAATAACGACATTTGTAAGAATGTCTTATAGTTTTTTCCGGGTTGAGAGAGGGGGTTTTACTACTATAAATTGATTGAATACTAACATGTTTTACTTTTATCACTTATTAAACAAAATATATTTTTATGGGTAACTATTATTGTATTACTTTTCTATCTGTAAAATTATAAACATTTAAATATATATATATATCATTAGATAGATATATATATATATCATATAGTCGTTATCAGCCTTTGGAGCGATTCACATCCATTCCTGACGACGAGGACATCGAAATATAGTAGTGAGTTCAGTGATTTCTTTTCTATGTGTTCTTTTGAAAATTCTAGTTTATATATATATATATATATATATATATATATATCATGATAAACGAAAAACAGTCCGGCAGGACAGATAACACTTGAAATAAATGTGGCTCCTAGGGGCACGCTCGAAACCTGGCTTGAATTTAAACCGTTTTTTTTCATTTATTTAATTTTTTTTAATTTATTTTATTTAATTTACTTATTGTGGTTTGATCATTGATTGTTATTTCACGTGTTTATGTGAAATCTTTATATATATATATATATTAAAATAAGCAGTGACACAAAAACTGAAACACAACAAAGACTCACTTTTAAATATTTCGACCGCCATTACGGTCGAAATATTGAAAAGTGAGTCTTTGTTGTGTTTCAGTTTATGTGTCACTGCGTATTTTAATTGTTATTTGTCCTGCCGGACCGTTTTTCGTTTATCATGGTATATATATATATAAATATATATATATATATATATATACCATGATATATATATACTCCGTGATATACTCCATGATATATATATATAATATATATAAAAAGATTTCACATAAACACGTGAAACAACAATCAATGATCAAACCACAATAAGAAATGGGAAAACAAGACTAAGATCTTTCAACCGTAACAAGCGGTCTTCGTCAGAGTCAAAAACCCAACTGATCTTAGTCTTGTTTTCCACATATAATATATATATTATTCATAATTCATTATTATGAAGATTTTGCTCCGTTTTTAACTACAAATGTTTTGCAATGACTTTTGATAATAATGATGTTTTCAGTTGTATTAGACTTATATTACATTAAGCCATACTTATTGAATATACCTTTTTTTAAAACAAGGTATAGATTGCCTGAAGCTTCTTGGATGAATGTAATTTTGCAGTAGAAATTCAATCCAATCGGCAGATGTGTTTTCAGCCGATATCCCTGCCTCTCTATACAAATCGATATCAGGTTGACATTCATGCTTATTCAAAATCCTTCAAAGAATTAACCAAACTTGTATTTTGTTTATACTATAAATAACAGATACCATCTTCCTTGTAATTTAAAATTATATATATATATATATATATATATATATATACCATATATAGTTCAATGTACATAATGAAACATAGAAAAATTAAAAGCACACACTTACAGTCTCTAATTTTCGGTTGAGCCGTCTTCAGGAGAGATAAGAGAGGGAAACCAAGTGCACTGGTATAGAGACGGTTGGTTTAATTTCTCTATGTTTCTTTATGTACATTGAACTGTATTTGTTCATTTCGGATTGTATTTTCATCGAAAAAGTATATATATATCGAAAAAAGAGATTTCACATAAGCACGTAGAATTACAATCAGTGATCAAACCACAATATAAAATGGGAAAACAATACTAAGATCTTTCAACCGTATAATTTAATAGATTTAATAGATCAAATATTATAAACATTAGTAACGGTCTCTTCAAACTTGATGCTTTCGTAACGAGGTCAATAGCCTCTTCTAAGAGGGTTGACAGCTAGTGGATAGTTTTTTACTCTTTCTTACTGTACTGCTTTGTTTTCCCAAACATCCCTTTCTGGATATTTGTCCTTTCTTGCGCTTTCACCCTTTTAAAATATCACTCTTCCCTCTCACTCTTCTCAACCCCTCACCAGATGTTTTCTGAATCTTGTGTTTCAGTTGGGTTTTTGACTCTGACGAAGACCGCTTGTTACGGTTGAAAGATCTTAGTCTGGTTTTCCATTTCCTATAGTGGTTTGATCATTGATTGTTATTTCAATTTGAGTGTTTATGTGAAATCTTGTTATATATATATATATATATATATATAAATATATATACACGTTTAACTGTAAATGTAGGTACACTGTAAAGAGACAACACACTTACAGTCGTTAATTTTCCGTTGAATCGTCATCACGTCATGAGTAGACATGAGGACGTTAAGCGCACTTCTGAAGGAATGGTTGAAACCCAGTGTTGTCACTCCCGGGCCCAGTTCATGTCAAGTAAAAATAATAAACTAGCAATAAGTGAAGAGCTGAAAAATAATGGGTGAAACTTAAAAAAATGAGGAAATATAAATATAAAAAACTAAAAAAACAATAAATAATAATGATGGGGGATATTAAGAAGAAAATAACTGAAATTAAGTATAAATGTTAAATACTTAAATAATAGGAATAATGAAGATGATTAGAATAAATAATAACTTTAAACTAAAGTTGTATAATTTATATAAAGTTATATAAATATTATGTTTTATAATGTTGTAGTCTTTTGTTATTTTTTTAATTTTATTTATTATATTTAAATTATACTTTGGTATTGTACTTTCCATTTTCCGGCCATTGGAAGTCTATAAATCTAGTATAAATAAAAACGTGATCTATGTATACTGGTATCAACTATGAGTAATGAAAATATTGTGTCTGGAATATATAGTCCAGAAATTTTTTACTTGTTTAGGTTATATTTAGGTGATCACAATTTCTAATTAGTTTTGTGGATTACCAATGAAAAACCAAGCAGTAGCAAATGCACTGCTGATCTAATACAATACTGTCGCAATAAAATATTCAAAATTCTGGGTGTTTGTCATGAAATCGATCCAACGTTTGAAAGATTGATTCCTAAAAACGGATATATTCGGATAATACATTGACACATGATGGCGGAATAAGTTATTTTGTTTTTGTTCTTTTCAATAGGGAAAATGGTTTTCACTAGATTAATGTCTATATTGTGACATCTCATGCGTACTGAATGTGTTATATCACTATAAAATAATCAAAATATTCATTGTAGGGTAAAAATCTAATGAAATGGTCTCCACATATAAAAATTTAATAATATAAACAATGCGTTTCGATAATTAAAAAATACAATACACCAGAGAGTTATCTATAGTACAAAGTAAATAAGTACAAAAATTAATATAAAATGAAATAAGGCAGAAAGTACGAACCTAAGGATGAGTGCCTCTGAATAAGACTGACTGGTAATGGAATGGACATGGGTGGGGGTATAGGGTACATCTGTTTCTTACTCGAAGGCAGGTACATTTCATTGTAATTTTTTTTTTCTCTTAAAAGTTAGGCTGAGTCTTTACATTTTCTTTTAGACTAAGTGTAGGAAACGTATTGAAAATATAACACACAGAGCTATAACGAAATATAAACCAAATATATGCATAAGGAGAAAGTAGAATTTGTTGTTGTTTTTTTTTTTTTTTTTTTTAAATAAATTACGTGTTCGAAACCCGTTGTTTATATCATTAAATTTTTATATGTGGAGACCATTTCATTGGATTTTTACCCTACAATGAGTAAATACCACATAATAACTGATTGCACAACATTAGAATCAAAATATTTAATCAAAATTAAAGAAATAACAATAATTAAATATGATTAATAACATGGAGAGTTCGATGGTATGACCTTTTAACTGTAGTATAATAAATATGATAGAACAATTCTATATTCTTTAGATAATTACAATCTAGTTATTCATTTTGAGTGAATCCACGGTTGGCTCAGATGGATATTGAAATAAATATTTTTCTTTCTCTTTTAATGTGATTGCTTTATTATCTAAATAAAAAAACTATACAAACTCAGGTTTGTTGATTATCGAATATCGGAAATGGGCAGCACTTCTTTAAATGTGGATTAACTAACTTATAGTATATCCTAAAAGTTAGTATATCTTTTGAGTTTCAATTGTTATCAAAGTAATTAAAGACGGAATGACTAAAGGCACTGATGAAGAGACAGTTGAAAACCAGTAGAATAACTGCATGCACATTACGTAGAAATCTTAGCCTTTTACAGATATTTATCATTATTTTTATTAATTTATTGACATTGAAATCTTTTAATTTCGTTTATTTATTTATCTTGATGGTTCTTTTTTTAATATCATATCAGTTACCTTAGTTTAGTAATGTTAATATAATTACCCTGTTTCTTAGAGTTTCATCAATTCTTCTTTTTTTTCTCAGTTATTTTTCTTTCTTTAATGTTCTTAGCGTAGAGTGTGTATATCGCCACTGTTGGTTTTTTAAAGTCTTTGCAAAAGTTCGTCTCCTCCCCCCCCCCCCCCCCCCCCCCGCATTTATTCTCTTGGTAAGAAGTGAAATAAAAAGTTTGAAACGCTTAGTATTCGTATCTTTTTTGCTGTATCTTTCCTAATATTGAACTATTTGTGTCCTTTTTAAACGTTTTCTGGTAGTTTGGAGAATTTTTTTTTATTAAACACAAAAGATCAGTTTTTGATCAATTCTTTTTGGAAAATCCATATTTTTACTGTTAGAGCTATAACCTTCTGTTAGAAGGGTAAAAATTTCAGGGAATACATAAGTGTGTCAGTGGGGAACTTATATAGGCATTGGAGTTAGTTAAGGATCGTTATGCAAGGTTGCTGTGGCGAGTTTGGCACTAGAGTGGGTTGGCTAGAGAATTTACTAATAAGCGCAAAATGTATGGAAACCCCTGTATTGCTTGTTAATTATTCATTCGTGCTACTGTTGCTTGTAGCTTTCAGTTGTGTGAAGGTGGCTTTCAAGGCTGCTATGATTTATTATTAACGTTTTATTGACCAAGTTCTGTGGGGAATTTTTTTCATTCATATATTCCATGATGTGCCTTTTTTTTTTTGATTGCCACGGTTTGTAGATGCTTTGTTAAACGTCTTGATATGTTTGTTTCCGTCATTTCATAGTACTTGGCATTTTGTATATGTGTTAGCAGTTTCACCCAAAGGAAAGACTACATAGAGGAATTAATGCTTCAAATCAACTCTTTGATATTCGAGGAACATTTCAGTAATTCAATAGAGAAAGGGAACATTTCTAAGATTTAATTTCCAATAGCTTATCTTAGAAATTATATTTTTAAACTAGAGTTACATGACATTTTTTGAATATATGTATGGTATATATAAAGCAAACTCAGCAAAGATGAAGTTAGAAAACTTTACTAGTACTCACGTCAATATTTCGATGACTCACTGTCATCAGAACAGTATATGTGACTCACTTGGGAATAGAAACCTCACTGGAAAAACCCTTTGTAGTAGTCGCATTAAAAGTGCTACCAACATTCTCAGGAAGAGGAAAAGACAAAAACAGTAACTAAAACAAACTAAATAATATATATAGAACAAATAAAAGAAGAAGTGTTTACAGAAAATGATAGTCATTTTATCATACACTATGGTCATAAAATTGTTCAAAATAAAAAAAAAAATAATAATTCAGTCCATGAATATATGAAAACAAAATAAATGAGATATGAGGTAAATTATATGAAAGAAGAAAAAAAATTCATATTTATATCATAAAATAGATGAATATATAAATCTGAGTAAATTAAGAGAAATAAAAACAAATAATTTAAAAGATTTGTGTTCATTATAATTGGAAACATTAATAGTACTAATAATGAACTATGAAAAGTAGATGTAGAGAACGGATGGCATAGCTGAGAAACTTGGAAATAGTTCTTTAACAGCTGCGAGAAATCAATCGAATTTGAGGAAGGTGTAATGATTGGATAGGGTGATTACTGTTATATAATACACGGAAACATGCAAAATATATATATATATATACTTGGAGTCTTAGTTGGGAGTTACATTTTACTACAAACTTTATGTAATATTATCAGGAACAAATAATTTAATAAAAATAGTTCTAAAACAATATAATAAAACCTTTATATATATATATATAAAAAAGATTTCACATAAACACGTGAAATAACAATCAATGATCAAACCACAATAAGAAACGGGAAAACATTACTAAGATCTTTCAACCGTAACAAGCGGTCTTCGTGGGTATCTAGTGTTTCATTTGGGTTTTTGACTCTGACGAAGACCTCTTGATACGGTTGAAAGATATTAGTCTTGTTTTCCCATTTCTTATTGTGGTTTGATCATATATATATATATATATATATTATATATATATGAATTAAAAAATTACAATACACAAATATATATTAGATACAATGCTCTAAGGCCTTTCGTTACAACATAATCAGAGAGCTAAATGAACTAAACAAAAAATATAATAACAAGTTAACCTGGTTGATTGAAGTCTTCAGGATTGCTGGCATCCCTGTCCTAATTTCATGTTCCTAAAATTAAAAAGTATTGATCTGCTTACTTATTTCTTTTATAAATATATCATCCAGTTTGTTAAGTCCCATAAGTAAGTAAGCAGATCAAGACTACTTCAATTTTAGGAACATTAATTCAGACAGGAATACCAGCAATCATGAAGACTTCAATCAACCAGGTTAACTTGTTATTATATTTTTTGTTTAGTTCATTTAGCTCTCTCATGATGTAACGAAAGGCCTTGGAGCATTGTATCTAATATATATTTGCTTATTGTGGTTTATTAATTCATATATTATATCAAGAGTTATTGTTGATTATTAATTTGTATATATATAATATATATATATATATAATATATTATATAATATATAATTATAGAATGTTACCAAACACAAAATACTTAATAAAAATAACTCTAAAACAATGTATATAATATTATGTCAAATACATAATTTTATAATATAATCTAAAAGAAATTATATTTTTTTATATATAATATAATAACTCATAACTAAATTTAAGTTTATCTTTTTGAGAGATGTATTATGATATGCACGAAAGAGTATTGAAAGGGCGCCATCAGAAGTAGTCTTTGAAGTGGTTTTCGTTAGTAATAGGCGATCAGGACTCCCTCTTCCATCTGTAAATATTCGGCTCCAATAGTGCAGAGTTGTGAAAAACGATCAGAAATATAAGTAATTCCCTTTTATATTGGACTATATCTGAAATCATTATGCTTATGATTTTAGAGTAATGTTTTAACATACTTGATATCGTCTGTCTAGTTCCTTATTATTTATTCATCATGAGTAATCTTCTCTTTCAATGGAATATGTTATTTTTGCTATTTTTTTTCCCATCTTGTGGTTTATATCAAATATAAAATTATGTGAGTGTTAATCAAACTAAATCATGTTTTTATATTTAATTCTTCAAGCACTAGACTAGCAAAAGAGTTGGTTAGACGTTGTTAGAGATAACTAGAGTCACCTGTTCTTCGGAATCACCTCAATATCAATGCGCGTGTGCACAGTATGAAAGGTCACACCCAGTTACAACTTCTGCACCAAAATGTTAACAATCTTCACAGGAAATTATGACTGTTTACTTGCTATTTTTTTTGCAGCTGACGCTTCTACCTCTTCGAAATTGTCTATCAAGATAAATTTCTACGCTGACTATTTCTCTCAGAACCTACAACTAAACTACTAACTCTAAACTTCCCAGTTCTCTATTCATTCCTATCACCTTCTTTTCTGTTGTTAATAATTGGTTAACTCTTATCAACACACTTTTTTATTATTAATTATTGACTTATACTACTTGCCAAAAACTTTTTGCTGCTTCTTTAGAAAACCTTAAATACTTACGAAAGTTGTTTTCACATGGAGACAATAATTATCCAGGCTAGTCCTGTACTGTGGAGGTATCCAGAAATGCAGGCACTTGTAGTGCCAAGCTTGTAAAGTTATTAGCAGAAGATATTTGACCAAGTATAATACTGTTCAGATTTTCAAAAACCATTGTAAAATGCAGAAATATGTTCAATTTGCACCCATCTGAGAGCTCAATAACTTACAACTTACTATTACAGCTAATAGTAATGAATTTCCAATCAAGAAATGTTTAAATATTCAATTCATTAAACAAATAGTCTTAGACAACGGTCATTTTAATTTAGCAGCTTTTGAAAAAACTATATTTTAGTTAAACAAGGCTAGCTCCCAGACCATTTTAAACAAAAATTGCTAGAACTTATTCATTCCTTTTCCTTTTGTTTATCTTTCTTTTCATTAATTTGTTTGAACATCAGTTTCTTGCTTAAAAATGTTTGCTTTTATTTGTTTTTGATTAATTTTATTACGTTTACCTCCCACCATTTTTTTTTAGATTAGTTTACTCAGGCTTTGCTTTGCTCCTTCTGCTCGAAGCTTTAACTGCTCCAGTTCGCGGTGAATTTTACTTAATAGTTTTCTTAAACAACTCTTCTTTTGACACATTTACCTATATTTTTCTTGATTCATCATATCTAGCTTCATTCATCAAAATCTCACATTGAGCACAAATTACTCTTCAAAATATGAAGCGTAGTATGACTGTTCATGATATTGTTCTTCTACGTTCTGAGTTATTTATAGTTTATTTTATATTTGTCAGGGCCAAACAGACAGGAATACGAATTTTTGGGTGTGAAAAAATAATTCTATAAAGAAAAAAAACAATATAATATTTGTAATTTGTAATAGGATTTGTAAATCCCAAATGAAACTTAAAAATATTTTTTTTTATTTCCAGTTATATAAAATATAGACTAAATAAGACAGACAACCTCCAGCCGTTGGCCTTTCATTCCCACTTCATCCCTAATAAGTGAGATCTACTTGAAATACTGTAATATAATCACTACTTATTGCACACAAATAACGTTTTTGAAACGCGTATTTTTTTTTTCAAAATTTAAATTTGTAAAAAATGTAGTGTAATTGTTAAGCATTTCACTCCATCTATATCTGTCAGTAATAATGCATCGAGGATTTTTAAATTATTATTAATGTACAGGAAAAAAAATTTAAATCTTTTCAAACACTTAGATATTTGTTTGGCTTTATAAAAATGACTTATTTGAGGAATAGCGAGGTATTTCATCAACCTAAGTGTTCAAATTATTATCCCTTGGTAAAATCGGTTAAACATACTTTTATTATTTTAAACATGCCATCTGTAATGATCTAAATATTTCTTTTAACAAATTATTTAGAACCAGACACAAAAGTTCCATTAATACTTACCTCACACTTCATGTCCTCTTCTGTGACTATGTCTTGACTATTGACATCTTGCCATTTAAGAGATATTAAGTAAGGTAGGTCAAAGAACTACAGATCAAATGTTATTATTACAAGTAATATCATTCATAGGGACCACGCTATCCCAGTGGGGACGTACCTCTGGACTGGTAGATCTGTGGCTCCAAACCCACTCAGGCACTTTGATTTATTCAGACAGGAGTTGAATAAATCTAAGCTTGTCTTCCCTCTGAGAGGACGTTAAGCCGGCGGTCCTTAGCCTGTACCGCGCCAGGTACTTGCTAAAGACCCCTACTATAAATAAACTTGGGTTGGACAAAATTTAGGATTCCCAATGTATAATGTATCCCAATGTTTTGGTCTACGAGTATTCTCTTGTAAGACAGCCCCTGCAATCTAACCCAATATCAGTTGATTAAGTGCTCGGCATTGATTAATCGTAAATTTCTTCTTTGTTATCCCAAATATTTTGAATTACACAATACTATTAATTATTACTTATCTAAGGATAATTAAGGTAATAAAAACAACAAAATTAATACTTATGAATGATATATAGGTTTCAATTTTTCATAAAACAAATTAAATTTTTCATCATTTTCTTTGAACAAATATATTACATATAATAATAAGTTATATAATTATGAAAATCAATTACCGAATTACTAATAATTATATCAGTAAATCAGCGGTATTTATTAGTGAATATTATTTTTAACATTTTTAATAATTAACTTGAATGCTGTTTTAGACAGTTGGTTTTAGTTAATTCGTTATACAATCATTGAAAGCTTGAGAAAATTAACCGTTTTATTTCTAATTAATTTTACCTTCGAATTTCATTTTTCATCAACCAGTTAGGAAATTATTCGAACAGTAATTGTTATAATCTAATTTTAAACTGATTTTAAAAATAAAAAAAGGATGAGAAAGTCACATTGATATATTTTTATGAAGGCTATAATTGAAATCAAATATCGAATTAGGTTTGGAATTGACAGGGAACGGAGTAAATTCATCATAAAACCCCTGCAACTCTTGGATTCAACTGGTTATCACTTGTCGAAATAATCTGATGAGTTTATTTATAATAAATTGATCCAAAACAAATAATTCTGATCTTTAAATGCATGAAAAATTGATTTAAAATATAACATTATGACTTATCAATTTATGAATAATGAAAAACATAGGAGGAAATTTGTTGATTTTTGTCTAGTTTTTCAAATTTAAATTAATTGAGTAACAACTTATAGCTAATGCATCAATGTAAACTCATGCTCAAATTTGAACCAGATAACAAAGAAAAATATTATATATAGATGAAATTGTCTGCACTATAAATGAAACCCATGAGGTCTAAGCGACTTTATCTTTGTTAATGTGGTCGATGTCTGGAGGGGAAGTAGTTATGCATAGGGGAATTATCCCTCTGAAGGATCCACAGGTAAACATTATCTCTTATTAGAGATAAACATTATCAATATTAGAATTTGACTTTTTATCAATAATAAAAGTGAATCCACTATTTTCTATTAATTTCGTTAAAACACTTTAGAAATGGTTTTAAAATATTGTTTATAGAATATTAATTCACTTTGGCCCTATTGAAAAATCATCAATTGGTGAATCTCTACGATAACTTTAATATCTATATTCTAAACGGCTGAACTATTAAGAGTAAAAGAAGAAACAGTAAAGTAAAATAAGAATTATGAAACTTATAAAATAGAAATGTGAAGGTAAATGTGTTCCTAGTGAGATAGTGTAGGCTTTTCCAGAAGAACTTAAAATTATCTTTGACTATTGAGTTGGTTTCAAATTTTTTTGCTTGACTATTAAAATATGAAATTCTAAGAAGAAATGCGATTTAAGAAAGACATCTAAATGTCAGAACTTATTTCTTCATTTTGGTGTTAAATATTGACTGAGTAATGGTGTCTGTGCAATCAAGTAGGTTAGGTTGGGTTAGCTTGGAGTGACAGTCTCACGGGAGAATACATATAGGCCAATGATTGGCCCTTTGTGATACTATAAAATTATATTCTACAATAGGAGTCTTGAATTTGGCCTAACTCAAGTGTATTTAGAGAAGAGGTATTTAACGAGTACTGGGCATCACAAGGACAACCTGCGTAGATTTTTTTCACCTCCCCGGTGAATAAATTGACGAGCGGATTGGGTACACAACTCCGGATCCACCAGTCAGAGGAGTGGCACATAAGCCATTGGAGACTCTGGCTCCTATAGAAACATGTAAGCACTGAAACGTACTCAACAGAGGTCTTTTAGTTTTTCGAACTTTAAGATTATTACTCTTACAGTTTTGCAGACAGTTTTTATTTCTTGTACTATATTCCTATAAATTCTATTTAGATTCAGCAAACACCATGTTAACACCATGTATAGTTGGGTGGATAATTATTGCAACTTTTTTCAATAAATTTTATTCAACAAAGACAGCAACAATACTTGACAGAAACATTTTAAAACATTAAACATTTTATTCTGCACGTATTCATCATCGAATGCAATTACCTCTTCCCATTTGCTTAGTAGCATGTTCATTCCACGGATGAAGAAATTGCTGTTCCTGCAATTGTTTTCAAGCAATTGTTAATTGAATTATTAACGTTATAGCCTCTAGGCGCTTCTATGGGAGAACATGACGGATGAGGGAGCAGGTCTCAACCTTTGTCGGCGATAGATCTGACAACGCGACGTTATGTGGACGCGCATTATCATAATGAAAGCCGATATCGCTCTTATTGAGCGGTTTTTTTGACTTAATTGCAGCGAGAGGATAATTTGAATATATAAAAAAATTAAAGAAAACCTTATTTTATTTATATTGAAAAATTACTATAATTTTTAAAGTTTATTACACAATGACTAATGCTAGAGCCTAGACCCACCGATCAGTATCCTTGGATATCACGACACTTCTGACAGTTTCTGCTCCAAATAATATTTGAAACTCCTAATTCCAACACAAAAATTAATTTTAGTCATTATCCTTTTCAATGAAATTTATCGTTTGAATATTCAAAATATCGCTTTAAGCAAATATTTTATTTTAATACTTTTGAAAATAGTTATATAATTTGACATAAGCGTAGAATGTGAACCGCAAGGCTGTTTATTCACCATAAAATGCCCTTTAATCTCTGCTTACTCTGTTCTCTAGTCCTCCTCTTGCTCTTCAATGTCAGCATTATTATTAATTTCAATTAATTAATTAATTAATTAAGCATAGCAAGATTGTCATAACTGTAAGATAGCGTGTTGGTAATGATTGAAGGTTGAAACACGTTTCTATAGCATTCTATACTATCAGGTGTGCTTTCATTTATAGATACTTTAAAACAGATTTTGATTTAAAACCTTCTTAGTTTATTACAGAATACACTAAAACCCATTCTTTATTGTTTAACACAAGACTTTCAAAGTGTACTTTACAAACTACCAACAGTTCAACTGACAACAGTTTGGAAATTAATTAGAAATAAACAGGAAAATCGTTAATTTATACTGTATCAAATATTATCGATCATTTTTGTGACCTATATAAATTCACTAATACAAATAATATCCTTTTCTCTTTTTTGTGTTTTATCATGTTCAAATAAAATTAGAACAATGAAGATACAGTTTTACATTATATAAACTTATTTATAAAATCTCATCAAATAAATAATATTTAATAATAATAATATTTATTAAATATATCTAATATTTAGAGATGGATTTTACAAATAGTTTTTTAAATTGATCATCAAACTCGGCATCAATATGCATCACTTTTCAATTGGCATTTTAAAAAACTTTGTAACAATCGGCACACAATCTTTGACAGAAATCATATTCAATACAATGTAGTATGGTATAAAAAAATACAAGTAAATGCAATGCATTATTCATACTTATTTCACGTGAGATGCTGTTGACTCAGCACATGACTGTCATACCCCTGAAAGAGTGGAATACACAACATTAATCTAGTCTGGTTTAAACAAATGTCTTTTAGCTTTTTGATAGATAGAGTGAAGTATGGACCTTAGTTCAGAATGAATAGTTGTTATTTTCTTTAAGGTTTGAAAAGTGCAGTATAATATTTTTATTCAGACACAATATATTAGTCATTTACAATTATTTTGACTAAATCTCACTAACTCTTGTTAAAACTCAAGTACAGAGCACAGAGGACATTTCTTAGAATGTCTAATGCTTAAAGTAATTAATCTAAAACTTTTCAGCTTATTTTGAACTAAACTATTCCCAAAGGGCCAGGTTAGCTCAGTGGTTACAGTATTCGCCTCTGGGCTGGTAGTCCGGGGTTTGAACTCCACCTGACCTTAGAATTATTCACGCGGGAGGTGAATAAATCTGAGCATGTCGTTCCTCGGAGATGGATGTTAAACCGTCGGTTCCGAGTCTTACGATGTCAAGTACTCGTTTACAGATCTCTACTCTAAATACATTTGACTTAGGAAAAATTTAGGACTCCAAATACAGAAATAATCCTGATTATGTGGTATCACAAAAGGACTATTCCTCGAATATATATATGAAATAAGTAAAATGAAAAGAATACTAGGATTACCGGCAGAGACCCATGGGCGACCGGTGCCATAGAGCTCCACCCACCTGCTGGTAAGGTAATAAGTCAATGTATCAGGCTGTATGACTTTTTATAGGCCCATGGGCGACCGGTGCCATAGAGCTCCACTCTCCTGCTGGTAAGGTAATAAGTCAATGTATCAGACTGGATGACTTTTTGATACCCGATTTGACTACGATGACCTGGTACTGATGCGTGACGTAAGTCTTGATGCGCGACGTAGTATTGTGTGGGCCCGCCTCCGCGTCGTCACCTCGGGCACTTTGGAGTGATTCAAAGTGGCTAAAGAGCAGCACGTTAAACTGGTGGGCCTGATTTGATTTTGGTGGTTATATGGCTGAGAAGCTTAGGAACACATATAAAGTCAAAACAGGTATCAAAAAGGGCTAATGATCACCCGCGTGTGTTCCTTTGTGGTACTGCCACTGCTATCTAACCTAAGCTGAACTACTTCTATCAGATGATATTTATTTCACAATTTTTACATCAGGTGTATTTTTGTGACTGGGAAAATATACTGAATATATTTTTGTATAGGTAAAACTTTTATTTAAGCAGATATATTTACTATTCAAATACAATAAAAACTTACCAATTTTATTTAAATGTTCTCTAAAATATATTTTCACTATATTTTTTTTTCTGAATGTTGTTTCGACATTATTTGGTAATTTATTGATGAATAAACATCAGTTAAATTTGATTCCCCTGTTTCAAATACATCGCTTTTCTGGTGATAGATTGCTTCCTGTCTGTTATGTGATTTTGCATAACAAAGTATGATTATTGATTATACATATCATACTCATAGAAAACAGAAACCAATTTAGATGTAATTATTATTATCAGATTCTTTTTATCAGTCCCGGGTGTGGAAGAAACGGATGTTTTACCTTTTTATGAAAGTAAATTGTTGAATAATACCACACTGAAGGATGTAATATCCCTGTTGCTTCCTCTGTGTGGATTTATTTGTGCCGTCAGTCGGGTGGTTGACGAGTGGGTAAATATGCAGAAAATTAAAGCAGGGAGCATTAAATTCCACATAATATACAGTGATTTTAATGATTTCACAGAATAATGAGGGAACCCTTTTCTAGAGAAAACAACAACAACAAAAACAGCTTTTATTGTTGTTTCTATAATCATAAGGGAAGCATTACTTCCCCTGCTTCCATTAACTGCCCGCCTATGAGAAACATAATTTATCGCATCCATGTAAATACAATACATCATAATAGAATCAATAAACTAGAGTATCATACATGAAGGTAGATTGAGAACAATCATATAAGCAAGCACGGAATACTCAACACGCAGCGTTAATGCCTACAATGCTAATGATCTATTGAAATACAAATATCAATAAACCCTGTGATGAAAGAAATTCTATGACACATTATGTCAAATAATAAATTTAATAATAATATCCTTTGGAAAATACTATTTACAATTATGATAACCTAAACCGATTTCAAATACTATTGAAGTTATAAATTTATGAAATATATTATACGTTTTTTTATTGAGTGGGTGTGTGGGCGTGGGGGGGAGGGGGGATTAGTTAAATGTGTAAGAAGCTAGGGGTGAGGTTAGTTCAGTGGCTATCTGGTAGACTCTGAACTGATTCAATACCCACTCTGACCCTCAATTTATTCATGTGGGAAGTAAATAAATCTGTACACATCGTCCCTCAGAGAGGACGTCAACGATGTCAGATACTCGTTAAAGATCCCTACTCTAAATACATTTGAGTTAGGCGAAATATAGGACATCCATTGTAGGGGAGATGAAATATTCCCTCAAGGAATAATCATTGGAGAGCTGACTTTGTCAGCCACTCAGCCCTGAAAAAAGAAAAAAAAAATAAAATACAAACAAAATTAGGAAGGGAGGTTTTGCTAATAATGTTTTTTATTTTTCTGTGTCGTTGATAACGACAATGTTTCCGTATCATTGTAGTTAAAAGAATCTTGATGTGATGTTTAACATATTTTCTTCACAGAAAAAAAAACAAACTTCTGAATACAAAAAACAAGGTTTCTCCACAATATATTTACAATACATTCAGTGTTTGAATTATAGTTTCTTTTGATATTAATGCCTTGACTGATCATAGCTTCTCTGTTCTCATTACTAAAATATTCTGATAATATATCTTTTCAGATGTAAAACACACTTGTTATATATACAATATGTAAAGACGCTTTTTGAACGATTATTACCAACTTGAAATTGTTTCTTTATCAAATGTTTTTTTCTAAGCTACCCTACTTTAAAAGCATCTCTACTGACAAAAAATTAATAAAAATAATGTATTTAAATTAATATTGGAATTTATGCAGAAAATATGAGTAATAATTAATAGTTGTTAATCTTTTGATAATGATATCATGAATACAAGTATATATATATATACAAGATTTTACATAAACTCGTGAAATGACAATGAATGAACAAACCACAATTTGAAATGGGTAAAAATGACTATGATCTCTCAACCGTAAGAAGCAGTCTTCGTCACAGTAAAAAAATCAACGGTTTTTAGATTCTGTTTAGTTCAGCTGGGTTTCTTATGGTTGAAAGATTTTAGTCTTTTTTTCCCATTTCACATTGTAGTTTGATCATATATATATATATATATATGAATTAAATAACACAATAAACAAATATATGTTAATTACAATGCTCTAAGGCCTTTCGTTACAACATCATCAGAAAGCTAAATGAACCAAACAAAAAATATAATAACAAGTTAACCTGGTTGATTGAAGTCTCCAGGATTGCTGGCATCCCTGTCTGAATTTAATGTTCCTATAATTGAAGGATATATATAATATTAATTATAATAATATTATAATATAATAATAATTATAATTATAATATATAATTTTAATATTATATATATATATAAAATTTGGAAGCAGTCCTTCATTTAAGCATATTTCGTTGAACAACTGACCGTATTTCACTGATGTCATTTTCTTCACCAGTTTTTCAAGGTTTCTGAATATCTTCTTCTTTCCTTCATCCAAACGTTGGAGAATATATATATATATATATATGTATAATATAACCTATTATATATTAATGTAGTTGAAGGTACACAATTAACTACTAAATATTATATAAGTAATGTTCATGAACATTTGTAAACATTTTATACAATTTTAAACAATTTTATACATAAATTTGTTGTTTTCATGGACATTTGTACACAATTAATAGAACTATTAAATTTTGTACAAATGTTGTTTTCGATGATGATGAATTAGTAGTTGAATGAGAGAAGAGGAAATTAGTGACTCGTTAGTAAATTTAATTTAGTTAAACACTCTGTGACGTAATAGGAAATAACCATTATTGCAATAGATGGCGGTTTTGAGAACAAGCAGAAGGAGTTATATTGCATCTGCCAGTAAGCTGAATGAATGACGAGGTTTTTCCGAAACCCATTACAGCTATTTAGGAAAGGGTTGCAGAGCTATTGGAGCGATAGCATTTGATGGATGGGTTAAACTTAGTCTTGTGTCTCTGGATAGGCGACAGTGTTTTCGATCACTGGGAAATGGCACCCATAAATAACCATCTCTTTTTGGTTATATCGTCCGTTGGTTTTGCTGTACATGATGGGCGTTATCGGATCTGTTTACAAAACAAACATGAAACTCAACACATTTCCCTGACATACCGTCAGTCTCATGATAGCCTGCGACAGAATATCTGCTTTCATCTAGCAACTTCATAGAAACTAATTATTTCAGTATAATTTATGCTTTTCTTAAATAAAACTGCATAAGATAAGAAGTCTCGACCTTGGAATTAATAACTAGTGCATAAAGTATTTCTAGTCTTCATCAGTTTTTTCGTCAAAATACATAATTATAGTATGTACTAGAAGAAGATTCTTTAAATAAATATAAGCAACTACTTCTACTAACATTAAGTTTCTGAGGTAAAATGGATACACCAACAAAGTCTCCACACAAATGAAGTTTTATTCAACGCGTTTCGAACACTTTGTGTTCATCATCAGGAAGACACCAAGGATGTGGTACTGACGGGTTGGTCAAGTGAAAACAACTTTGTTGGTTTATCCATTTTACCTCAGAATGAGTAAATACCACACAATTACGGATTGCACAACTAATGATTTAATATTAAGTTTAGTTTTGTTCTTGAATAGAATACTATATAATAGAATAAAAAGACTGATCTCCTGGCTTATTAAAAACGTCAGCCCTTACGGTCTTTTTGTTTGATCGGACGTTTGGGTACAACCACTCAGATCAATGTCTAGAACTGTTCCAGAGTTTCTTTACCTTCACTGATAAATTAAGGTATGCAGCGGGGTCAACTGTTTGACGTTCGGGTTCGGGATTAACTGTTTACGGCTTTCTAGCGTAGTACAGTCTGTAACTATGTGGATTGCAGTTTCTTTTTCCTCCCCAAATAGTCTACATTCTGTTGATCCTCCTAGAAGGCCAACGTTTCTTAAGTGGATCACTGGATCACGCGTGTATTGTCAGTAGACCTACTGCTAACCTCGTCTGACTCCTTGGGAGTCTCAGTAGAGTACGTGTAACTCGTGAGTTCCTCTCTGGTAGCAACCACATAGAGTGATAACCACCACTGTAGTATCCCCAACGACTTCACTATTCATTCCTAAACAATCCTGTCACCTCACTTTTACTGTTACTTAGGGTATGAGCAGTATGGGTAAGAGCATTTTTTTCTAAGTTCATGAATATTTTAAATACATTTGCATCAAACCAAAGATGATTGGACTACCTCTGTATAATGTAAACTATCATGCTAAAATAGGACTGACAAAACAAGAGAGCGGCTGAGAGTCAAATATCTGAAAGACTATGGATGTCTACGACCAACGACCAACGAATATAACCGCGCACTATAGTGCACGTCGTAACTAGCAGTTCCAGACCAGAGGTCTTCTACTGCTTGATTACTGTGCTACTATAACATGGAGTGTCAGTAATTCATGTCGGATATTAAGTTAGTCTGTACAGTAATGATGTCGTATTCGCGGTCATGTGGTCTTGTTAGTCATAGTTTTCAATGCTTTTAGTCATGAACTGGAAAGGTAGTCAGATAGTCACTGGATGAAGTAATTATTCAGTGAGGTTGAGGAAGGTTGGCGACAGGATTTAGAGTTTGTACAAGGAGGTTTGGATGATATGGATGTCTGAGTGGGTGGAAGAGTGTGCAGATAATGTCACATTCTTTGATGAACCAATTAAATATTATAATCAAAACACAGATGAACTCTATAACTTTTAGACATTTATTCATAATGAAATATGTCAACTTCTTCCTCATTATTTCTTTTTCAATACAGTTTTTTCTCCTGAATTTCTGCTAATTGAAATTTCAAATCTTATAGTTATAATGAAACTTGTACCGTCTTTCAAACGAAATTTTTTAAACTTATTTCAATTACAAGGAAGCTCAGGTTTAAAAAAAAAAATAAAAGTTTTGACAATGATTGAATTGAAAGTTTTGTGAAAAGAAACTGTCATACTTTCTGAGCTTTCATAATTAAATAAAAAAAAAGTGGTTTGTTAAATGAGAATGAGATGTATAATTAACGTATAATTTTTTTAAAGAAAAAGAGCATTATATTTCTTTTATTATTTATTTAATTTTGATACAGTAAAACTCATTTAATTTGAACTGGGCACATTTGTCTATTCGTTTTTTTTTTTGCTTGTCATCAAACCTCTTTTAAGGTTTTCGAGAATGACCGCTGTAATTAGTTTATATCCTTAAGCTATATAAATTAAGCTTCTTGGAAGTATAATAAATTAATGTATTATACATAACGTGATTTACTCAAATTTCATTTTATAGTGAATTTCAGGACCCTATAGTCAGGAGTGTGGTTAGCTCAGTGGTTTACGTGTTCTGCTCTGAACTGGTAGGTCTGGGGTTCGTTACCCACTTTGGCTCTCGATTTATTCACATTGGAGATGAATAAATCTGAGCACGTGATCCCTCGGAGAAGACGTTTAACCGTCTGACCCGAGCTTATACGATGTCAGATACTGGTTTAAAGATCCCTACTCTAAATACTCTTTATTTAGGTAAAATTTAGATACCCCGATGTAGAATCAACAGGTAATGTGGCTTTCCATTACTTAAATGGGAGCCAAATAATAAATGCGCCACAATTCCTGCCTCTAGAACAGCACTGAAAGACCGAAAGGTTTAGATGTATGGGAGTTGGAATACAAAAAAGCAGGATTCTATAGTGTTGTGTTTACATCATATACTGATATGACTTTTCAGCACTCTCTTTAAAGCCTTGGATGAGCCGTATTGAGTTATTGATTCAGTTACTAATAAATGTAATTGATTTTGATTATTACTTATCGATGATTTCACGCAATAGATGTTCAAATCTTTGAACGGAAGCGTCGACAGAACGTTTAAAAACACTGTAAACAAATATTGACATTTATATGTTTTAAAATCTAAAAATAACAATTTCATTAGAAATTTTATTGTTTACTACTTATATTCATAATGTTTTTCTGTAATGTTATGAACGGTGTGTAAATTGTAAAAATCTGCGTAATGCTATAAGTTGTTTTGGCATTTATATACATATTGTGCGGAAATGTGACCTATAGCTAAATTTCATGTGAGCTAATCTCCTAAATCTATCCTAAAGCAAACTTCTTTCACTTACTTCTAATACCTAAAGAACTGTATTTATTGTTTATAAATGAATATAGTAGGATAAACGTTTAATCAATTTACAAATAAAGTTTAGTCTAATGTAAAAAAGATTTTGGTGAAACGTTTAATACAAATCTTCATAACTGAAAAAGGCATCTCATATACTCCTTTTAGCTATTTATCAGATATTAAGAAAAATTTATTTAAATTTGTAAAGGTTGAATTTTAGAAATTTTTTTAGAGGCTGCATGTGTGACCCCCATATATCATAAAATCCAAGCATTTTGTTATTCAGATCATTAAACGAAATGGAAGAGATAAATAGTTTATTCTGATGAACTGTCAATTAAGAACTAATGAATTAATATAGTTAATCTGTTTATATTCAGGTCATGTTACCTGGTAAAGTAAAAAGTATTTTAGTTTCAGCAATTTTAAAGATGATTATATTTTGCATTCGTTTAGTTGTTAAAAATGTAGACTGATATCTTTATATATATATATATTAGTGTATTTCGGCAGCAAGTCCTCTTTCAAGCATATATTATTGAATTTGATGGCAGATTCTGCGTTCACGACTTTCTTACTTATAGCTTTTATTTTCCTTACAATTGTATGGAAAATAGAAGCTATAAGTAAGAAAGTCGTGAACGCAGAATCTGCCATCAAATTCAATAATATATATATATATATGAGCCGCTTATTTTGAAAGTGGCCTAATTCCATTTATGTTAAACTCGAGATATTTAAGGGTTTGCGTTTTACAAAATTTATAATATTGTCATTTTATTTATCAACTAATTTTTGTTATAAAAAAACTAAGTAATTTTAAATAAATTTTGTACAATTTGCTGCAAAAGGTAAAGAAAGATAACGTAAAAATGTAATTATTTAAATAGCTAGCTAAATTTTTTTGGAAAATGGAATTAGGCCACTTTCAAAATAAACGGCTCATATATATATTGATTTAAAAGTAATTCAATAATGTTGATTTATTTTTGGCAGGCCCTGTGAATTCGTCATTACTTAATTCACATTGGTGTCATTTCAGTTTTTAAATTGACGATTCTCAGACTCATCATTGCAACTCGTATTATTGCAACTAGTAATTTTTTTTATGGGTAGATGTATGTATTTTTATAGGTTATAGTTTTGTATTTGGGAACTTTTTTAAATCAAACCTTAGCAAAAACCTGTGGGTTTAAATAGTTTTCCGTTGATAATTCTTATTTCTGGTAAAATTCACTATTTTTTTTATAACTGTTCTTTCTTGTAACTGATTACAGTAACTAATCGTAGTCAGTAACGTAAGAAAAGTTTTACATTAAAGTCAAAATTAATGTTCAGCGTTTTAATTACAGACAAAATTAAACTCTTTGATATATTTTTCAAACAATTTGATACTTTAAAACTTGATTGAGAAAAAAAAAAGCTTTTTGTCGTAATAAAAGATGAGTTAGAATATTAAAAATAATGCAATCTAATCTCAGACACCTTGAGACTGATAGCTTCGCATTAAAATTCTTATCCTTGAAGCATTTCCCATTAAAAAACTTTTCCTCGACTTAGTCATTCATCTTCAAATATCAATAAAGTTGTAAAAACTTTGTTGTTTCAAAATATTCATGCCTTTATAATTTTTATCTCCAATAACCAAATAAATTTACTTTTGTTTTTTTAGCAAAAAAAAAAGATCAAACTTCATTCAGAAATAAGTTTTAAAAGTAATCATTGAAAATTTAAAAAAAATGAAATTATTTATGGAGAGTCAGATAAGTTTTAGCAATAAACTTTAAGAAGAAAACAACCCAATCTAGAGAAAAAACTACTTTAGAAATTCTAAAGGAAAACTGCATTTGAGATAGAGTTTAAAATATAATTTTGAAGTTGAATTAATGACATAATATGTAATACATTCAAATGAAGTGATTCATACTGACAGGAAAACTTTAGTTTGAAAACAAGAGTATTTTTGTTTATTTAGAAACCTAATTTTATTTTGCTACAATCATTTTAAATACACCAGTTGTTATTGAATTATCAAAATATTGAGGCATTCGGGTAATTAGTATTTGCATGTGTGAAGTGTGAACATCATAAACGATTGGTGCCAACGTAGGTTACTGGTGTTAAAAGATTTGTGTTGAAACGCAAATGACACGACCTCCTTGTTGGAAAGACCCGTAATTGGTAGTACTACTAGAAAAGGAGGTTTTGTTAAAATTTATATTTTAGTTGTGTCATGATATTCTATAACATGATATTTTAAGAAATACCAAAAAAATAAATTAATTTTCATTAATGGTAACAGAAAAACATGAATTATAAAAGATTGAAAATCTAAATCATAATTCAAAATTAAAAACATTCTTTGAAAAATAAGAAATGAAATTATCTTATATCTTAAATTGAAAATTATCTTAAAACACTGTTTCTTACATGTTCCTGACATTTTTCAGACATAATAGGAATATATTCATGGTTTAAATGGGAAACTTTTTCTTAAATCTTCGTTTAGAAGGAGATCAGATAAACTATGTATGAGACCACTGGATATTGAAAAAAGAGAAATAGATAATGTTTTAAATGTATTTAATTCATATAATAATCGACTTAAAATCACATGTGAGATAGGAAAAGATGCCATTTTATTTGTTTTACAATTGTTTGATATAAACTAACAAATATTGAGGAGTTCTATAATTCAGTATACATACAAAAATTACTAGGTCATAAGAGTTTTCTAACTTTAATTAAAAAGGAGGGGAGATTTAAGTTTTTATATATCTGTGTAAGAGTTCAAGAAATAACTACTTTTACTTTTTTATAAAATATGTTTGAGATTATGTAACAGAAATATATTCAACTATACTGCGAATTGAGATGGAGTTATAATAATAATAAATTATTCATTGAACTTTTTTAAAATGTAAGATGATCAGGTCATGCTAAACAAATCCAATTCTGAATGCGAAACCCACATCCAATGTCAAATGTAATTAAGGTTTCTTCCACAGATATGTTGCTATACATAATCAATATTCAAAACCTTTTAAATACTAAAGCAATAATATAATTGTCTAGAGGGTTTTATCTTATATTTTTTATTGTTTAACCAATCCGTTTATACGTGTATAACGTCACCGTTTACCGGATTTCGTTTTATCAGTGATTCTACATTGGGAGTCCTAAATTTTGCCTAACACAAGTGCACTTTGAGTAGAGATCTTTATCGAGTACCTGACATCGTACAAGCTCAGGACCGATGGCTTAACGTCCTCTCCGAAGATGGACTTACTGAGATTAGTTCACCTCCAGCGTGAACAAATCAAGGGCCAGGTAGGGGTCGAACCCTGGATTACCAGCCTTCTCTGGAGAGTTAGTCGTTTATTTTTTACAACATAGACACTATTCATATATTTATTTTTAATGGCGATAAAACCATATATAACTTTATTTAAAAAAAGTTATGTTTGTTTAGAACAAATTCTGCTAGAATACTAAAGATATAATATATATGATTTGTGCTAGATAAAGTAAAAATATATACAATTAAGCATCGATCAACCTCTTCACGTCTCCACGTTTAGGTTCGTTTTTTTGTTCTTTTGAAGACTTCGTGTAGCGAAAATGGTCAAAAATAATGAGTTAATATGCTTTTTTGTTTCCTAGTAGTAGATTTAATTATCTAGAAACAAATATGAGTTTATGAAATTTATGATTATTCAATAACCTTATATATTATAAGAATGTTACGAGTTTCTTGTAATCTTTTTATCGTTTTAGCAATTTATTTCACGGCATGAACATAGAGACAACATTATGATATATCTTATATGAGGTTTCGTTTGCAATTATCCGATGTATTTTGATATGATTCAAGGATTTATAATTTTTTGGAATAAACGAAAATAAATAATAATATTATGATAGCAATATCTACTAGACGTTTTCGTTTTCTAAGGGAATCAATAATATAAACCTTCATTCACTTTTCCCATAAATAGATATCTATCTTGATACCTATTAATTTTTTTTTAAATAAAAAAATTATATTTTAATAAAAAAAATAAAGTATAGTTTAACCTATAATTGTTAAACTTAACTACAAACCTGAAAAAAATGCATTCAACATACAGTGATATTGAGTAAAAAATTGGTACATGAATAATGCCGATGGTATTGAGTAAGCTTTTATGCATGTAGCGAAGGTTTGGAGGGACCATCTTTATTTATATGAATGAACATAACTTAAGTTGGAGGTACAATCTAGTTTTATTTAGCAAACAGTAAACATGTGAAATAAAACATCTATGAATAAGTTAACATCGAATGTTGTGTGCAGCAGGTGACAATTTATGTATTTGTTTGTTACAGGTGTGGATATTTGGTGACTTGTGGTGCAGCGTGTGGTTAGCCGTAGATGTATGGATGTGCACGGCTTCAATACTCAATCTCTGTGCTATCTCTTTAGACCGCTACCTGGCAGTCACCAGACCTGTCACCTACCCCAGCATTATGTCCATGGGAAGAGCTAAAATACTCATAGCCTGTGTCTGGGTCTTCAGCTTCATTATCTGCTTTCCGCCTTTAGTTGGTTGGAAAGAGAATGGGTTAGAACCTTCCTACCCTTGTCCGTGGACCTGCGAGCTCACGAATGACGCTGGGTACGTTATTTATTCGGCGTTGGGTTCTTTCTACATACCAATGTTAGTAATGTTATTTTTTTATTGGAGGATATATAGAGCGGCTGTGAGTACTACTAAAGCAATTAATAGAGGTTTTAAGACGACGAAAAGTTCGCGATACGGAAGATTCGACGAACAGAGACTGACCCTGAGGATACATAGAGGGAGAGGATCCGTGATGCAAGGGAGCAGTGGAAACAACTCCACCACAAACTCGACCACCAACAGCGTTAGTAACAGTGTGGTCAATTCCCCTGGTAAGTCTCCTGCTAAATCTCGGCGAGAACGCATCAAAATCAGCGTTAGCTACCACAACAGCGATTCTGGCGCCACATCCAGTCCAAAGTCAAATGTATCGTCCTCCCCTCCAGCACTGTATGCCGTCCAGTACACGGGCAGTGACTCGTATCCGACCTGCCAGCTGGTGCCGCGCAAGAGCGAGTCCAGGCCTCGTCTTTTGGGCGATTCTCTGAGTGGTGGAGAGTCCAAAGACCTCTCGCCATCTCCAACTTACGACGAAAATAAACCAAAATTTATTTCCAGAATGGGCAAACGGAATATAAAAGCCCAAGTAAAGCGGTTTCGTATGGAAACCAAAGCAGCAAAGACTCTAGGTATAATAGTAGGTGGTTTTATATTGTGTTGGTTGCCTTTTTTCACTATGTATTTAATTCGCGCTTTCTGTACGGATGCTTGCATCCACCCTACTGTTTTTTCTGTTCTCTTTTGGTTAGGGTATTGCAATTCGGCTATTAACCCTTGCATATATGCCTTGTTTAGTAAAGATTTCAGGTTTGCGTTTAAACGAATCATCTGCCGTTGCTTGTGTCAGCCTAGTGTTGAGTCTGCACGAAGAGGTTCTGACGGTTCTCAACTTGGCGCCACTCGTCGCTTCGACCCTCTTCGCAGGTCTTCCAATTTCAACAACAACAATGACATCATCAACCGACACTCTGATTCGGAACCAAACAACGACCCCCACTCCGAGTCCAGGTGACAGGGCTGCCATTTTCTTTTGCTCATCGCCGCTTACCTTATCCTGTATTCATACTTCACCCATCTATCCCATAATCTTAAGGGATACTTTGCGCCCAAATAAGAAAAAGATAACAGCCCCATTATTGGATCACTCTCACGGAGTATAGAAAAATAACTTCATTGTCATTTCTAATAACCAACAGAGTAATATAGTTCTTGAAATAATAAAATTACTGTGAAACAGACCCATTTAAAAAATATAAAAGATAATCAAGAAAAGGAACAAATTTTGTTTAATTTTATATTATTAGTACAGAATAACATGTATGCATCAATATCTGTCTTTCTTGATGTATGGTCAAGCTTATAAATATTACAAACAGGAATTTATTTATTCGGCAGTTATAACATTATTTGTCTACAAATTCAAGTAGTGCTATTGTAATTCAATATATATTTTTCACAATAACTACCTTTTTTTAATGATTCTTTAAAATAAGTTTCAAAAGTGGAATAAGAATTTAGTCCCTGCATTTAACTAAATCGTAGAAAACAAGGAATGCGTGTTAATAATGAATCGTTATTATAATCCTGTAATACAAACAAGTATAGGTGTTTACTAAATATCTAAATATATGTTAGAGACAGTTGATTAGTAGACATCTGTTTCTCTTTATCTGAATACCCAAAAAAGTTATTTCTTCAAACTCATTTATTTTCAAATATACTTCAAAAAATGTGATTTTTCACACAGAATATTCACTATCATTGCATGCTAGATCATACACTTTGAAATATAACCTACCTCACGAGTAGGCAGACAGTCTTAGTTTACTTCCTAATGAGTTCATACCTTTCAGTCATTATTTTTTCCATCTGAATCATCATCCAGATGAAATTTTAACGTTTAAATAACAACTCAGTGAATTCATTTTATATACTGCAACAATAAAAAATACACAAAGCTCATTTGATTTTACAAATGGTAGTAATCGTAAAATTTGTTTTTACGTAATTCGTAATCAAAGAAAAAGAAAATGTAAGAATATTATATATTTTTTCGTTAAGTTGGAAAACATGTTCAACAAAAAATTTAACTACCATTAATTAATTATTAGATAATTATTGTATTATTTATTTATTAATTAATCATTTAAAGTTCTTTTTAAGATCAACCACTGTTTTGTTAGTTTGACAGGATGGTTCTTCATGATTCTCGGAACCATTGATTTTAAATACCATGATTTATATTTAATGGAAATCATGATAATTCCCATTAAATCAGTAGAATGATGGAAAAGTTAGTATTTACTAATTATATTCTAAACTTTTTGGAATCATCTAACTGAAAGCAGTCCAAATTTATTATTGAAGGTTGTAAGTTAAATTTTTATCAATGAATTTAGATTTTTCCTATGTTAAATGGAAAATTTGGTTTTTGTCATCCTTAGAGGACACTAAAAAATAACTGCCGTTCCAAAGATATACCTAGTCGGAAGCTATTTCTCTAAAATTCTCACAAATGTAAAATTTCTCCTCCTACATTTTGCAATAAATCTGTTGTGCTTATTTGGTTAGTTTTTTATATAAGAATCTACCAAATCATTTTAAATAAATATAATAATGATTTCGTGATTGTTATGTATTTTTCCCACTAAAGGTGTTAACTGTTTCTTAATTTCTGTTATCTTTTCTTGGATGTATCTTCTGAAAGCAGGTTGAAATGAAAACAGAATGTTTTTTTCCTAGTATTGATCTACTAGTTATTCACATTAATTGGCACTGTTTAGGTTTTTCCAACAAAAGACTAGCTTATGTAACAATGCATATTTTTATTACTCCAAAGAAAATATCAAAGTTTCATGTCACACCTGTTATATAAATAATACAATTATTGTCCATATCACATTTTCTCTAATTTATTTTCTAAAGAATATTTTATTAATATTTTCTAAGATTATTTTATTTTCCTAAGAATATTATAATTAGTTTCTCTTGATTTCAAAGTCCCAATTCCTGGATTTCAAAGTCCTAATTCCTGGAGCCATAATGAAATTAGATATTAATTGATTTCTCAGGTAGCTCTAATCATTACTCGATAAATTTAAAATCACTAATGACTTGAGAAATAATTCCCAAATACATTATGATATCAACTGAATACTGCATGGTTGTAAGAGTGTATAGAGCATAGTAATAACATTTCAATTATTACACACGTTGCTATTATCTAGTATTACTAAAAGTATGGAACATACATACATACACACACACACACACACACACACACACACACACACACACATGCACACACACACACACACACACACACACACACACACACACACACACACACACACACACACACACACACATGCACACACACACACACACACTTCTCTAAGTTGTTAGTGTATTAAATCCTGAGAATGAAACAGTAGATATAAATTTGAATTGGGTCTTCAACCATTTCAACGTGAGGGTGTTTGGAGTCCCAGTATTTTCTCCCTTAGTAGGGGCTACAGCGAAAAATTACATACCTTTTATGCTATCTTCTTAGTTCTTACTTTATTTGCTCTCCGATGACATAAATTGAAAGGTCTCAGAGCATTTTGTCTATTGTATTAATTTTTTTTCCTTGTGGTTTAATTTCATTGACTACATCACGTGTTTATTTATTATGATTTTTCTGCATATATATATATATATATATATAGTGTATATAAACTTCTATATATATAACCTATTTATAATAGATTCAATAATATATCGACCGTTTGATAAAATAGGTGTGTTCTCTAATCGGGGTTCGGTCAATTTTAAACATTGACCGAACCCCGATTAGAGAACTCACCTATAACCTATTTATATATACGTTTCATTGTAAAATATAGATATAGAGTAAAAGGATGAAGGGCCTTACAGTCTCCAATTTTTTATTGAACCGTCATCAGGAAAATAGAAATAGGGACATCAAGCGCACTTGCGAAGCTACGGTTGGAGACCCAACCCTTTCCATCCATCCCATCGCAAGTGCGCTTGATGTCGCTATCTCTGCTTTCCTGATGATGGTAACTGCGTTATTGATTGATGCAGGTAAGATTAGTCTTTTCCAATATTTTTCCTCTGCTGTATTATGTATACTATAATTATCAGGAATCTCTGAGTCCCAAGGTTAAAATACAACTCTAAAACTGACCTTTGGCATTACTTAAAACCATTCTCATATAACAAAACACAAGAAAACCACACACAGAAATCAAATAGTTGCCTAAAACTGACCTTTGGCATTACTTAAAACCATTCTCATATAACAAAACACAAGAAAACCACACACAGAAATCAAATAGTTGCCAATAACTACATGCATGCTAATATAAGCAAAGTTAGAACTTATTGAAACGTTACAACTTATTCCTTATACAAGTATCTTTTATATGTATGTACCTGTTTATTTTCATAAGGTATCTGGTAATTTCATTTATATTTTTGAGAAAATATCATATCGTTTATATGATAAAGACCCCTTTTTTATTAAAAGAGACAAGAAGACATGTCCTTTTTTATTATTTCTACAAGAATATTGTTATGCTTATTTTATAAACTTGCTTAGAAAATATAATGAAATTTATTTATATTACCCAGTAACTTTGAACTGTTTTTTGTTCCTTTTCTTGATATTTGATTATATATATATATGTATATGTATATATATATTTATATATAAAATTATATATATATATAAAATTATATATATATAAATTAAAACCAATGTGTTAGTGTTCGTCTCTGCTTCTTATCCTGTCAAATTAGATTTTATAATACCTCATCTATATCAATGTTACTAAGTATTTAGTTTCATTTCAAAGGGAAAAGATATAAGCTTGTTAAATGTAAATTTAGATTTATATACATATATAAACAATTGAATGTATCACTTTTATAATATTATATATTTAAATTATTTAATATTGAAAATAGATATTAAGATTTGACTGAATGAAAAAAAATGAACTTATTTTTTAAATTATTATTAGATGAAAGTTTCTAATTTTTTTTTATATTTGGTTTAGAATAAAGGTGTATCATCAGTCATAATTAGCACTGTGATTTAATGCCATTTTTTTTTGCTTTTTAACAACCGAACCAAAGGACTGCAGAAAATAAACTATATTAATAGTTTTATATTTAATATGTTATTTTGTTTTAAGTTAAATTAACAACCTGAATTAATAATTCAATTCTATTTGTAATAGTATAATTTATTTTGTCTATTAACTTTTTAATTTTATTGGATTTAAGATAAACTTTTAAAAGAAATTAAATGAGTTTTTATTGAATTAAATTTAAATTTAACAATTGTTTCCTATTTTGTTTTTGTTATTGAGTTTATACTACAAATTTGGTTTCATATAAGTAGTATGATTAAATTTAGTTTTAATTTAGTTCTCCACTTCAATAAAAGCTAAATGAAATAATGTTGAAGCCCCCAATTTTGTTGTGGCTATAGGAGTGAAATTTTCTACACAATAAGGTATCCTATAATTTTACAAAATTAATAATTAATGACATACTAATTTTTGGATTTATTAAGATATAATTATATTTTATCTTAGCAAAATTGGTACATTTATTTAATTTTTAGTTTAGTTTTTGTAAAATAAAGAAGGAAATTCATGTTTCTTTTCATTTAATTTTTTTCATAGATTTTATGATTTCCTTAATAATATAGTTTTAATATTGAAAATTTTATTTTCATTTTTATTTTTATCTAAATTGAAAAAGTGTGTATTTTATAACTTGCTACTATTACTTTTCACCATTAGGTAAATTAATGGTTTAAGAGGGTGGGGAGATGTTGATGCTAAGGGCTACCAAATATAGTCTACCTCTGAGTTTACAGATAAAATTTTTAAATTTAAAAGGTAATGCCATTCATTCTTTTTTTGAAAAATTGCATGAAATATTAAAATACAAATTTGTCAGTTATACAGAATATGTATAATACGTTCTGAAATTTTGATTTTGAAGAGGTTTGTTAAAAACTTCTATAAAGGATTGAATATAAGATGGCTTATTAGTAAGATTTAAGACTAACATTGTCTCCTTAGAGTATGATCGCCTGTAAATAGAAGTGACCATTGCCTGGGTCATCCCGGAACAGAGTTCTCTAGAGAGTACCAGAATACTACCTCAATCCCCATAAGAACGTATAAGTGTCTACTTGTAGAGATTATATGCTACAATATACACCTGTTGCTTACAATGAAACACAATAGAAATGGTCTTTACAACTCATGTTGACAACTCATTGACTGGTGAAGCTTGACCAGAAAGCAGTATAAAACCACAGTGTCTCCCTAACATATTTTTAAAACTGCAGTCACAATGACGCTAACAGCTCATGATGGGCTCCAGGCACCTAGTGTCTGCGGCCATCCGCAGACTTATAATTATAACATCGTTATAAATCTTTGCAGTACAGACAGTATAACATCTCATCAAGTAGTGACGATTGAAATCATCATTAAACTAATTGTATTCTGAAATAAATGATAAGATATAACGTGGAAAACCGTTTTTCAAATAGAAACAAATTACAAGTTGCCTGGCCCTTTGTTTCCTATCCTAGACATGAGATGAATATATCGTAATTTGTATGTCCGGCAAGACGTATTCCTTTCTTTCAACGCCACAAGCTTCTTATCGCGTCTATATCTCTCTTCTTCCTACATGTGAAGGAACGCTCTACGTCTTTATTTGCACATCTCCGACACATTTTGTTTTCTATTTATTCATATATCTTCTTTTTACTAATAACTTTTACAATTTGTCCATTTTACAGTGACAATCAACTTGTTTTTTAATTTCATTTCTGCCTTACAACAAAAAAAAAGTTTTCTTCTATTCTTTGTGATAAAAGATATCATTTCTTATTAAAAAAAAGATTGCATTGAAAATTAATTATATTTATAGTTTTTGTTATTTGATTATAGAAATATAAATGAATGCATGTAAACAATAAAAATACCATTCCATGCATTTATGGTATGAGGAGTCAACCCGTTTCATTCAGGAATGGTTATTTCTAATCAACATTTAATACATAAAAATGTAAAATATAATACAAATATATCTAATAACATAATTCATATTAAGAATACTGTGTAATAAACATAAAAACATCACCTGGAAACTAAACTGTTTTACTAGAAAATCTGCTGCTTAAGGAGCTAACATATATTCGAATGATATATTGTTTTAAACTTAACTACATTTTACAAACTAAGGCAAAGCAAAATGACTTTGCGACTGCCAACTGTTTCAGTGAATACCCTTTTCTTTCCACTGAAAGCAGCATAAGGTTACTTTGATGAGGTAATATTTGACTTCTTCCGTTGTTAAGCATGTATCTCGTTAGTACCTCAGAAATCGAAATATTGTAACTTTATTATCTAATTAGAAAATAAATCATTATATGAAATCCATTTTTATAAATATAAAAAAACAAGATAATTTCTCTTTTTTTGAGTAATTTACATTGTTTATTTTATAATTATTAAGCAATAGAATGAACAAATTATTTAACATAAAAAAAATGCATTGGAATGTCTGAAGAGGTTTTTGATTGGTTCATATTGTAATGACATATCTATACGGTTGCTCCTGGGAGATACCCATTCCTTCTTGCTATAAAAAATAACTAAAATATTTCCCTCTATTACTGTATTACTATGTTTGCCAAAATATATATTTATTTTTTCAGAAAATAATTAAAGATAGATACAGATTTGGTCAGATTTGACAACAATCATTTACAATGATCTTTATAACGTATGAGCTAACAAATTAATATTTTACAACTAAATTGATAGCCGTATGAAGCATTTTTGAAAACGCTTGAATCATTTTTATGTTAATTACACTATCTTATCAATTAATGTGTGTTGATTTGTTAACACTTGGTTTACATGCTAACACAATTTTATTGAGTAATCTGTGATGGACGTAAGACAATATTAAGTAACCTCTTGTAACCTTGAGTTTACGATCAGTGAAGTAGGGAACTATTTTCCTTCCGTTTAGGACGGTCGTGGAATTTTCCTCCCCACTCATACCCTCTGGCCATTGATAAATCCGTTAATCTCAAAAATTTCTACCTCCGTTAACCCAAAAAAAAACCAAAGATTTGTGAAAGCAAAAACGTACATTCAAGTCTTAAAAAAACTGTGAAATTAAAATATCTAGCCAGTCAAACAAATATAATAAACTTTCAATCCCTTTAAAAATCTAGTTTTGAAAAATTTAAAATACATTTATTTTGAATTTTAAAATATTACAGTTAAAAATTAGTTTAACAACTGTATTATGCGTATAAAACTTAAAAATAATTGCGATCTGTAAAACTTATTTTGGTATAGAATTTCAGATTTTTTGTTAGCTTTTTACTATTTTAATTTTTTTCCTTTTTTTTACTTTTACCGCCTCAAAATGCCTCCCCCTGGTATGTGCCCCCCCCCCCCCCTGCCACCATCCAGATATTAATGAATAATCTATCATTACTTTGCTTTCACGATATTGTCTAGTAACCAAAAGTAAACAAGTTAATACACGGTCATAAGGTGCTAACAAAGTTGTTATCATGCCAACAAATCATGAGGAATGCCTTTTTGATACATTAACACAATATTACTTTGTTATTATTATATAAAAAAATTAAAGCACAATTGAATTATTATTTTTGAAAGCATTATTCTAATTTAATTGAATAATACAATGTTGGTATCGCATATTAATACCATGTTACTCAATATTATTGTGTGATCTGTTATTATCTGGTAAACACTTTATTATTAGGTGCTAATAATACATGAGTTAACATGTCATCACAGTTACTGAATAATCTGTAACTTGTTAAAACATTATTATTTAGTTCAGACTTTGTTAATTACTATTATTGAGTAAATATTACGTTGTTACTCAATATTTTTAATTAATCAGATATTTCAATTCTTACGCAATATTATTGAATAATATATTGTTAATATGCTAATTTACTCATACAACGTACTTATGGTTAACACAATATATCACATTAATTGGATAAAAAAATAGGTTTTTGGTTATGTTTCGTAAACACATTTTTATTGAGTGCTTATTGGTTAACATGCAGCTGATATGAGCATTAGTGATTGTTGTTTTCAAAATTTAACTATTTTAAACTATTTAAAGGTCAATTATCTGGTTTATAATATATACATGGAGGGGTTATATATAATAAACCAGATATTCAACTTAAATCTTATTCACGCCCTGAAGATGAATGTTGATCATTCGAAACATGTCGACCATAGGATATGTACTTTATTGTGTAGACAAAATAACGAAAGTGTTATTTAGAAAAATTGAGAAACTTGTTAAGAAACAGGTATCAGATAAATTTGGTGTCATTTTCAATTATATATATATATATATATATATCTCACTGACGGTTGGTACTGTTACTGCTGATCCTCGACTATTACTGATATTATAGCTAGTTCGACTAGAACCTTTTTATACAAAATTTTCAAACATGCAAGTAGGTTATCGTTCGATTTTGGTAAGCTATAGACATGATGAAAACAAGAGTAACAAAACTGAATCTTTTGCTAAGGTGTTAGAGTCAAGTACCTGAAGACTGATATATCAAAAGTTGCTACCGTAATCTAACCATTGAGAAAGATTGGGATTGAATTCATTAAAAGAAGTCGTTTTTATAGCATACTTGATAAAACATCCAATATTCCAATTTGTGTGTTGTCACTCTTTTGACTCGCAAACTATTTCTCTGTAAAAAAAAAAAACAAAAAAAGAGTCAACTTACAGAAAAATTTAAGCTAAATAGTTTTTAATGCCAACCACTTGAAAAGTAGTACAATTTGAGGAAGTTTTGATTGAAAAATGGGAACATGGCAAACCCTGGAGAATAGTAGGTAACGGTTGTGACATTGCGCTTTAATTTCCTTTCTTCTTCAATTCAACAATAAAAATATTCATACATAACTGCCAATTTAATTTTCTAACTTTGATATTCATGTTCCTGGTAGAGTCTCAGGGGGGGCCCTGGTGCGGTGCACCGGCTACACCCCCCCTCTTGTCGGGCTTATGGGGGCCCTGGTGCGGTGCACCGGCTACATCCCCTCTCTTGTCGGGCTTATTGGGGCCCTAGTGCTGTGCACCGGCTACAGCCCCCCCTTTTGTCGGGCTTAGGGGGGCCCTGGTGCGGTGCACCGGCTACACCCCCCCCTCTTGTCGGGCTTAGGGGGGCCCTGGTGCGGTGCACCGGCTACACCCCCCCTATTGTTGGGCTTAGGGGGGCCCTGGTGCGGTGCACCGGCTACACCCCCCCCTCTTGTCGGGCTTAGGGGGGCCCTGGTGCGGTGCACCGGCTACACCCCCCCTATTGTCGGGCTTAGGGGGGCCCTGGTGCGGTGCACCGGCTACACCCCCCCTATTGTTGGGCTTAGGGGGGCCCTGGTGCGGTGCACCGGCTACACCCCCCCCTCTTGTCGGGCTAGGGGGGCCCTGGTGCGGTGCACCGGCTACACCTCCCCTCTTGTCGGGCTTAGGGAGGCCCTGGTGCGGTGCACCGGCTACACCCCGTTGTTTGTTTTTTTGTTGTAAGTCTCTTCTATTTTATTTATTTAATTTCCTGAAGACATAAGTATATTATAATTATAGAGAAAATAATTGGTTGATTACGGTGTGGTTAATAAACATTACTTAAAATAAAGCATTAATAACATTAAAACAGAGCCATTTATATAGCTGTATCCATCAATAAAAGTGCATGTTAATGTAAAGAAACTAAGGTGTTACCAAAGAAAATACCAATACATAATACCAACACTTCCCACCCTCAAAGCCTGTTAATTTCACAATAAATTACTTTTCTTGTTTGTTGATAAGTAGTTTTGTTTTATTTAGCTACATACTTTGTTTTAATACATGTATTATTCATACTAATTGATTACATTTTTTAAAGACTTCTAACATTGATAGTTTTATAAATATATATATTAGAATACTTTGAATTTGTGCCATATGTCATATTAAATTAATGATTTTTCATTCATACACTATAAATGTATTTATATGCTATGTTTACTTCAATGTTACCTATTCCGTCCTTTCTTGATAAAATATATTTTTTTTTATTTGTTTTCTTTTTTTTTCCATAAAACTTATTCATTCTTAATATTACTTAAGATTTGCGAATAGATGTATTCTGGGAAATAGTTGTACTCTTTATTATACATTCGAAGAAATATTATTTTATTTTTTTTTTTGAAATGATATATATCCAATATTTAAACAAATTAAGCTGAGATGAAATAATTGTTTATACAACCTGACAAAAAGTTTGTGTATAAAACTTAGACCCTATAAAACAAATTTCAATAAATATTGGTATAATATTTCTATAAATGATGAAAAAGTCATTTTACAAAAGATATCTTGACCAGAACTATGTGAAAAATTAATTACGTTTATAATGGGTGCAAATTCAAATGTACATAAGAGAAAAAAATTTCAACCGAGATCAAAATACAGAGGCTATAAAAAAAGGATAAACTTGTATTTGTAAAAAAAATTTATAAAATTCAGTCAAAATTCACACTGTTCAAACCACATAATTATGTATACATATAAGTTCAAATAAAGAAAAGGATAACATAGTAAGAAATCACAGGTATCATACATAATTTTCGTTCACCCTCTCTGTTTCTCCTGAAATTTTACCAAATATTAGAGATAACTGGTTACTATTTTATAATATCTGTGATTTTTCTTCGTATTTTAACTTCTGTTTTCGATATAAGAGCGTTTTTCTGAATTTAACTGGAATAATAGTATAACTGTAACCCCTTTAGGTTGTGGTAAATTTTAGGCTGTTCCACAAGAGAACACACATAGGCCAAACATTGGGCTATTTTGTTAATTACATACCTTTGGATAATTACTTAGCTTAAGTGATTTTTCGCATTTTGTAAATTTTAATAAATGATATATTTTTCATTATGTTTACTGCTCTATGATTTAAATCTAAGGTTATATTGGTTTTGTTTCAAAAGCTGCTGATATAAGAAATGAAGTTGGTATCATTTTCTCTGCATTTGACTTCAAGTGGAGTTAATAAATCAAACAAAATTTTACTTAATATATAGATTATTTCACCATAAATCAGGCTTCAAAATAAAATGAAAAACTTTTTTCCATTTTAACAATCATGCAGTAAAAATTCGTCTTAACTTTTAATTAGAACAGAACTTATTGTAATGGAGATGAAAATGTCTTAATATGCTAATAAACATTGGCGCATGATTTGAAAAGTTATGAGAAAGGAATAAGAAAGTTATTTGAGAAAAAATATTTGAATCACGATAAAAAATAATTTCGAATAAATATTGGGGTCATTTTTAGTACCATTTTTGTATATGTATAAGCAATAACTGAACTGTCTTGAATGTCAGCTCATCTAATTGCAAAAAAAAAACATATCTGAACAAAACATACACAAATCATATAGAAATAAACTTTGTAAAAAAAAAGAGAATTATAAGAGTAACATAATTCATTTATATCTTTTATCTCTAATTATTTTCACTCTGAATTATCTCTAATAAAATTTTAGTAATCTCAGTGGTACAAACAATAATTCTGAATTTGACGTCCGCATTTTTGAGTTTGATTTGGTTTTAAATAACGTTCTGCATTCCGATTTATTTTAGTAGTATCCTATTAAACTTGCGATATTTGATTGTCTCTATATCTCTCTTTCTCTGCCTCCGTATCTTTATATAAATATATTTATATATACAAAACTAAAGAGTATCGGGACTCTGTCAGTTTAGTTTTGTTTCTATTCCACGGTCGATACTTTAATCAATATTATATATATAAGAATAATAATCAAAATAACACTTGATATAATAGATGGATTAATTTACCACAAAGAAAACAATTTTTGAAACAATGCTCTAAGGCCTTTTGTTAACACATCTTCAGAGAGCAAGTGAACTATTGTTTTTTTAGTTCACTTGCTCTCTGAAGATGTGTTAACGAAAGACCTTAGAGCATTGTTTCAAAAATTGTTTTCATTGTGGTAAATTAATCCATATATATATATATATATATATATATATATATATAATATATATATATATACATATATATATGTATATATATATATAAACTAGAATTTAAATTCTTTTTTAAATTCTAGTTTATTCAGTTCGAAGAATCGTTTCTGCTAATTGTTATATATATATCAAAACCACAGTAATAACTTAAAAAAAAAAGCTATGATCCTTCAATTTTATCCAGCCATCTTTGTCAGACTCAAAACTAATACGGAAATTCGTTTTGACTCTGACGAAAACCGCTTGTTAAGGTTGATTGATCTTAGTCTTGTTTTCCCATTTTCTTATTGTGGTTTGATCATTGATATATATATTATGTATTAAACCATTTAACTTTGTTATTGAGGTTTGGTGTTGTATTGTTTGAAGCTAGACATAAGTTTGTGTGTGTGTGTGTGTGTGTGTTGTGTGTGTGTGTGTGTGTGTGTGTGTGTGTGTGTGTGTGTGTGTGTGTGTGTGTGTGTGTGTGTGTGTGTGTGTGTTAATGTGTTATGTGGTTTTGTCTGGGTATGTAGATGTACATAATCGTTTGTTATATATATATAACAGATAACGGATTTCTTAATGTAGTTTTGAGATTAAATTATATTTTGCATGTTTATTGTAAAATAATGTTACTATATATATAGGTAACTCACCTCAAATGATTGAAGATAATCGCTCTGAGGCCTTTCGTTTTCACGTCGTCAGAGAGGAAGTGAATGCGAAAGGCCTCAGAGCGATTATCTTCAATCATTTGTCCTGAGTTACCTGAATACTTATATCACGTGTTATTGTGATAATTATATATATATATATATATATATATATATATATATGAAATTACGATGCATATAAAGTAAGCTTATATTCCTAATTATTGGTTACATAATTGCAGCAGGATACATGGATTGGCTGTTGAGCAATTACCCCAAAATACAGTTCTATTCCACTCCCACACTCATATCTCTTACCTACAGTGTTGTTGCTTATAATTATATTTTACTGTTGTTTTCCTCTCCTGCATAGTTGAAAAGAAGTTAATAGTTTATCTGAAGTGCTTTTCCAAAATACAGAGATTGTGGTTGATTAAGTATTGTCTTAATATATATATTATGTGATACCTAGCATATAACTATTCATAATTCATATAAATATGGGTATATGATTTAATTTAATAATCGTTTCATTAACAATAAATTAATTCTATTCAGTTTAGAAGTAGATTTACGTGTTTTATGACGCATGATATGAAAGTTCTGGTGCTAAATTCTAGAGTTGTTGAAATGTTATAATATTTGCAAGGAATTTATACTTAAAACTTAAAAGAATTCACTGAATGGAGTTTATTTGTTTACTATTTGAATATATACCTATAAATGAAGTTCTTGTTACCGAAATTATACTTCGTTTATAGGTGTTAACTTGTATGATTATGAACTGAAGTTCCCTCTGTTCGACTGGCATACCTAAATTTTTCTTTGAATAATTGTTATGAAGTTTAAATATATGACCTAATTATTGATCGAGTCTTCTATATTTGTTTCCGACCCTAGTTTTGTGAGAAGATAGGAGCTTTTTTTTTTTAAAGCTCTTCAATGGTGCAACTTTAAGTTTGCAGTGAAAACACAGAGTGAATTCAAATAAGGCTTAGTAGATGAAGAAGGAGGGGTTTAGATACGTGTGAGGAATAGTGTGTCGAGAAGGGGTGTGGGATTGGAGATTACGTTGTCTGGGGGTAGGTTTGAGAGAGTGGGCTTAGGGGGTACAGCCAGTTCTTGTTACTCTGTTACGGCCCCTCAAAACCACTTGGCGACAAATTCCGCCTGCCTGTTTTCCTTTCAAATTCAAACACTTCTTTTTCAGCACCACATTCATACAGCTTTTATTGTCAAATATAGTCGATAATGCCGATATATTAAAAATATTTTCCTCTTATTTACTTAACAAAAATAACAAATTAATATTTTCTCAACCATACCATAAATTTTATTTATTCCGGTATTTTTAGAAGTGAATCCTTGTAACTGCTATAAATGTTTCTTTGATGCTTACATTTCCAGGTTTTGAAATATAATTGGTTGTTAAAAAAAAAAACTGAAACTGAAAATATGAGGGAGTCAATGTTTAAATAAAAATTTTCAAAAACAAAGTTACATTTAACCAGATACCAAAATTCAATTTAGTTACAGCTATTTCATAGATATGAAACTTAATTAGACAGTTTTCTAAATTATTTATAATAAATAAAATATGGTTTGTATTAGGAGAAATTGAAGTTTTATTCTCCTAATAAGTCTTAAGATATAAAAATTAAGAAGTATCAGACCAACCAATAACATCAAAGATAGTTTTCATGTGATTAATGAACAAAGCAATAAAAACTACAAACTGAATTGTTTTAAGCTGATTAATTGTTATTAGTTGCTTTAGTTACATTAGGTGCCCATTAAAAAGTATATGATGAATATCACTTATGCTCCAAAATTATTAATTTTGTTGAAGAAGAATATCAATAATAAAAGAAAAATAAAAAATTATTTGAAAAAAAATTGTATTGAGTTAATAAAATTGAAAATTAAATATTGAAAATTACTTAGAAATGCTGGTATATGAGAAAATATTGGTAGAAAATGTGAACTAACTGAAGCCAGATTTATCTAAAATTCTTATTTTTATTAACTCAAAAATGTTTGTAAAAATAAGTTTATTGAATATCTCAAACAAAATCAAAAACATAGAAATAATGAGATCTCAAAGAAATATTTTATATTTAAAAAGTATTACGGTATTATAAAGGTTTGCATTGCGTGTTACAGATAAAATTTGTATAAAAAAAATTTTTAAAAAACCTGGATAAAATCAAGGATAAACACAAACTTTTCTCAATAACATACGATAAAAAATATTTAAGTAATCCATAGCACATAAAATGTGGATTAAAGCACTAAAGATTTTTGTATTCTTCATCTTTAGATATCAAGTGAAATCAAAGTGAGACAATTTTGCTTACGTTTGTAAGTAGACCATGAGTTAGAATTTGGACCCATTGTCTGTGGCCTATAGTTGGACAGAAGTGGTGGACAATGTATTTTTTAGGGTTTCTTCATCTATGTGAGAAACAGTTACCTTCACCTGCGGATTTGCTAAGTTTTTATTTATTCAGTTGTAGAACATTCATCTCTGTCAGTAGGCATGCATCAGTCTGTGACGAATACAACAGCATTCCTTAGTTCTTGATCGACGTAATTCACAGCTCCACATTATTAATTGATACATCTTACGCTGTTTTCTTACTCATAGTTCCATAATTAGTCCAGTTATTTCATAACTTATTATGACACCCCTCTTAAAAGTGAATTCATTATCAACTATATTACTTTTAATAAAAAAAAAGCACAAAAAATAACAGAACATTGGAAAATACTTCTGTTAGAGAGATCAGTAAATTCCTACAAATACAGCATACTCTCATACTTATGCATATTACTCTCAGACAAGAATCAGACAATTTAACACTTACATTCATATGAACAATTGTGCATATGTTCAGTTCTCCTAAAATATTCATGATATTGAAGCTTCTTTTAATATTAATCATTTAGCGGGTACTGAAATTCAGATTTGAAATGTCGCTAAAGTTCTCAAATAGCTTATGTACAACATATCCAAATAATATAAATATTCTTATTTATTTATTTGTATACTTGTTTATTTTCGGTATTATCTGATAAAAAAGAAAATTTTTGTATATTAGACTTGTTTTTAAAGGGTGTATGAGAGTAGGGGCTCAAAATTACACCAACATTAGTGCTACAAGAGAATTGGATAATTCAGTTAAAATAAACTAGTTAGTATTTTATAATATATTATATTTTATATTATTTTTTTCTATTTATTTTCTCTAAGTATTTTTTATTTATTTATGATTTTTTTGTATATAATATCATGAAAAAAAGTATATAATTATTCGAAAGCACTGTTAGCCATAAAAGAAGAAAATAATAGCCATGGGAAATAACTGGAAGTTATGTACCGAACAGGTCTTATCAGTCTTGGTATACAATCAGTGATGCTTTAACAGATAATACTCATTAGCAGTAAAGTAAGTAGACGGTACTATTAATATCTCTTGGAATTAAACACAGAATGTAAATGCAGAACATAGCCGTATTCTTACTGTACTTTGTGGTAGATATTAAAGATTACACTGATTAGAAAAACAAAATCTGTTTAATGCTGTCAAATCATGCCTATCTCTGTTGTTATGTTTATTTATGTTATGTTTATTAATTATAATATCAAAGCGTGCTAATATGAATTAAAACTTTGAAAAAAATTTCAATTAATATATCTATGTATGCAGATACATATCGATATAATGGAGGAAAAGGAAAAAAATCCATAAAATATAAAACTCAAAAACTGTATATGGTTAAAATTTTAAATACGATTACATAAAATATCTTTAAACACTGTGTTAATTACATAATTTTCACAAGCTTTTGGTAATTTAAGTCTACTCCTGATGATGGCAGAAAGCAGTGTTAGATTTTACGATCAATATTTTTAATGGAAATGTACACAATATAATTACATATGAATATATAACAAGATTTCACATAAACACGTGAAATAACAATCAATGTTCCAACCACATTATGAAATGGGGAAAAAAGACTAAGATCTTTCAACCACAACAAGCAGTCTTTGTCTTTGCCAGTTGGGTTTTTGACTCTGACGTAGACGAAGACAGCCTGATGTGGTTTAAAGATCCTAGTAATTTTTTCCCATTTCATAATGCGGTTTAATTATATTAATATCTATGTAATTATATATAGATATATATAACTTCTGTATCTTGCATATATACTATATAATTGTAAAGGCGATCCAAAGTGGGCATATAGTAGTTCAATACAAGCTGAACTTGCATAATAATATATGTAATAATATCAATAATAATAATATATATATCAATGTTCAAAGTTCAATAAGAAATTGAAAAAAAAAAGACTAAGATCTTTCAAGCGTAATAAGTGGTCTTCGTCAGAGTCAAAACTCAGCTGAGCTTACGCTGAGTTCAACTCATTGGGGTTTTGATTCTGACGAAGACCGCTTGTTGCGGTTGAAAGATCTTAGTCTTTATTTCCCATTTAATATTAAGATTTGAACATTGATTGTTATTTCACTTGTTTATTGGCTAATCTTGTTTTATTAATCGGAGTTTAGGTTACTATTCTTGGTTCATATCACACTCACAAATTCCAAAATTTCAGTTTTTCATAGGCCTGCAACATGATAAATACAGAAAAAAATCAATCATAATTCAGAAGTGATACATATATACAATAGATGGTTATAACGATAGCATGGAATATTACGAGTAGACATAACGGTACGTACAGAAGTAAAAAATTTAAAAAGAGGAAACTATTACTTCACATAAGCTTCAAGATTATTTTGAATCCAGTTGAACCATTGAAAATATTTAGTAAGAAGTGTTTGTACATAAAGATTAAGAGCATTCTTTTTCCCTGCAAAATAAGAGTCTGAAGTCTTCATTGATATTATAAGAAAACAAGTTAAAGAAACTTAAATAATGTTTCTATATTACTTGTACGCTCTTTAGTCTATCACTGTCTGTATTCCTTCTTTCAATTTCTAGTTAATTCAGTTTGGTATTGTTACTGTGTGCAAGAATGTTAGAAATATTAACGGTACACCAATAGGGACCTTGCATTTCTAAAAATTATTTTACAGAAGTTCTTTTTGATTTTTTCAAAAAAAAAAGCCTGTGTATTATTCAGGCTTAAACACTGCTTCTTATAATAATAAATCAGTAAAGACTGATGCAAAAACTAAGTTAAGTCAACTTACTGACTTAATCCTCTTTAATTTTAAATGACATTGTTTTACCATTTTCAACATGCTAATCCCACCGACTTCCAAAACTTCTTCATCTTTATGCTCTTAATACATTTTTCAATCCATGTTGACTGAATATTATTGAAAAATATCAGGCAACAAAGTTTATGAAGTATAGAAAGTTTTTGTTTAATAATGCCGTGTATTTACCTAGTTCTACGGATACATTTTTAAAAGTAAGTAAATGGCATAAAACTCATTCAATTGAATTATAAAAAAAAATCGCTTATTTGAGCAAGCATATAATAAAAATCAAATATAAAATAAAAAAATATAGTGAAACTACTGTTTTATGGCAAAAATCCGTCTTCTTGATATCAAATGTTAATTAATTAATTAATTTATTGTTCATATAACAAGAAATTAGTGCTGGTATATCAAATTTATAGTTAATAATTACTAAAAGAAAGTCCTCATCTGCTGAGTTTAATTAATATATTCTGTTTTTTCATTACACAAATTCAAATACTCTCTTTTAAGCAATGACCCATGACTATTATATTTATAAAGAAATATTTAACACGACTCCTATACTTTACAAGGTATGTATCAGATTTTGCTTCTTAAATTTGTATTGTGGGTATGCCTGGAATCATCACAAGTCAAAAGTCACAGTCAAAATTTATTGATTTCAACCATATTTTATCATGTATGTATATACAAAATAAAAGTTCATCTGGACTCGGTCAGTTCTTCAGGTTCAAATTAAACTCTCATTCCTAACGTTTCAGATTTTTTTTTTAAACTTTTTTCATAAGCTCTTATCGCGTCCATATATTCTTCTTATATTCTCATAAAAACTTATAATTATTATCCTAATTTGGGATAAATAAAATATTATATTTTTGCATTCTATTTTTTCCATCTTCTGTTTGTGATTTAATTTTATAGGGAATTTGGAATTGCTCTCAACAATCGTTTATTTATCTGTTTATTTGGTACATAGAATCCAGTTTTTTTTATAAAGTTTCAAAATATAACCATAAAAAAATATTTTACACGATTTGAAATTAGCCTGGTTCTAGATAATAAGTAACTTCTGGTATATGAGTAACTCATATTTATCTATATAACATAAAAATAAAATAACTCGACTTAATTACTATATTTTACTTTTTAAGATTTTATTAATTTAGATCACGTGTTTTATTGTGATTACTTTTTATATACAAATATAATATATATATATAATATATATATATATATATATATAATATTCAAGTAAATCGCAACAAAATGTAGAAGATAATCGCATTGAGGTCTTTCGTGTATCATATCGTGAGAAAGCAAGTCAAATCTTTCTGACTTAAAACAGCATATATATGTAGTTTTAGTTCAAGAAAGTTTAAAATCCATGAAATAGCAAAGAATTATGAATATGAACAAGATCAAATCCTTTATCAGATTGGTTGTTGTGAACGAAGGAATAGAAAGAGACCTTTCGCACATTTTGTTCACTGCTAAGACTGTTTATTTTTATGATATGTGAAAAATTTGATATAAAAATCTACGTATATTAAATAATTTTTCGTCTTAAGTCTAAACTTTTTTTTTCATTGTTTACACGAATTCGCTAAATATAATTTATTCAGAATTTCGTCATGAGAAACTATTGTTATTTAACTAAATTGTAGTTTTATTGACGGACTACTAGTTTGAACTTCTCGAGACATATATATCTCATTGATTTTATTTAACATCAAATATTCAAAACAAATAATCTAATTCATATTCTATATAGTTAGGGTAAAAATAAATATTATGTGTTTTAATCATTCTTTGTCAATTGTTGAAATAACAACTATTATATGATACCTAATAGATCAGTTTAGAACATATTTTTCAATTAGTATTTTGAAATTTGAATTCATCGTAATATTTCTACACTAATTGAGAAGTGTTCCCTCAGTAGGTATTTAAAATTTCTGAATAAAATCACTTTCAGTTACAAAGATTCACTATAATATTGCAATATTCAGAGTCAATCTTATATTTTAGCATAATTTATTTGGATATTTCAATATTGGCATATCCAAAGTCAATCATATTTTTTAAAATGAATTTAACCCAACATGATACTAAAAATTAAACTCTTAGTCAATCATGAGCTATATTTCCAGTGAACATATTATGTAATATTGTAGTATATAAAGTCAATGATATAAAAAACGTAAATTTCATTCACTGTATTATTGACTATTGAAGTTTCCAAATTCAATCATCTTTTATGAATGAATTTTCATTCAACATTCAATATTTTCTTTTCTAAAACCAATTATGAATAAAAGTTGTAGCATCAATTTCACAGAAGTATTTTTATGATATGGAGCACTTCTCTTGAATAATAACACCACTATTCTCATCTAAGCGTGACAAATTCTAAATGTTTGTAATTTTAAATTAGTTTCGAATTTCCTTATTTAATATCGCTTAGCACATATATATTTCTGTTTTTAGGAGAATTAAAATAATTTGTTTACAATGCTGTAGTAAATGCTTAATATGCAACGAAAAATACGCAACAAGAACAAAGAAACAACAAAATGAACCTGAACACATAACAAAAGATACTAATATATTTGATAGTCAAAATGATGAATTTGAACACAATAGTTGCTATCATATGTTTAATTCAAGAGATCTCTACATTTATTTTAATTATTTCCGTTTATTTTATATTTACATTTAATTGTTCATGATAAATTTAGTGCAAGCAATGTTCTTCCACTTTAATATTGACTTAAGTTGCATTAATTGTGCTTGAAGTTGATTATTTTATTATATTGTAGTTTTATTAGTAATTATTTATGGCGTGTAACTTTTTTGAAAGTAAGTTAACTTCTTTAATGTAATGGTGGACATTTCTTTCTATTTCAGATGATAGTATTTGCTTTTAAACACTTAGAAATACCAGAACTCTATTTATATAGAATTTAAATTAATTCTAATAATATTTTTTTAGATTAATAACATAGCAAAGAACTCTGAAAGAGTACCTATACATAATATCAAAACACCAGAAAACAAAAACACAAAATGCAAAAGCAAAATGAATAAATGAACGAGTTGGTTTTTTTTTTGTTTTTCTATATTGTGTATTGTTTTTTGTTCTATTGACATTCTGTGAAGTTCTCTCACCAAATCGTTGTAATATTACTAATATAAATACGTTCTTGTAACATTCATAATGCAGAACAAACTTCGTCTGAACGTTGGCTGAGTTCACTGTTGTTATTTGACCTTACCAATATTGTACATTATTTTGTATTGTTCAACATATCCGAAGAAAATATTCAAAATGAGAGTATAAAACTGTACATTCTTAAAACCTAACTTCCTTATGGCTAGTCTTATAGCAAGCAAAATGTTCTAGTTTGGATATGTATGTTATTTCTGAAGGATCTAATATTAAATTTCTATGTTTCTGTTCTATGCTGTTTCTTTTCTGAATATATTCTATATTAAATTTTATTGTTACTGTTGCTTAAAAAAAATGTTATAAGCTAAGTTTATAGCTTATTTCTTACACAAACAATATTTTTATTTTTCCATTAGAAAATAAGAAAAATCAAAGCGGATTAAAATTATTTTGCCGGCAGAAACCGATTCAATTAGACTAATTAATCAGATAATATGGTGAAGATAATGTTGATATGAGGTTTAAGGCAATAAATGTAGGCGTTATATAAAGATTTCACATGAACACGTGAAATAACAATCAATGAGATTCTTTTCCAATTTTTCAAGCTTTCAGAAAATTAAGCGATCGAAAATATTCAGTAGTCTACAACCGGTCTGGAATAAAAGAAGAACTGCTACCGAAGAACACTTATATATATATAAACTTGAAACGGTTAACAGGACTACTAGTTCACACAGGAAAGAGAAAAACAAATAAAGACATAGACAAAAGACTTACAACGATATTTCTTCTGCCCGATGACGACGACTGTCGAAATATCGTTGTGAGTCTTTTGTGTGTGTCTTTATTTGTTTTTCTCTTTCCTGTGTGAACTTATATATATATTATAATATATATATATATATATATATTCACTTACTAAATAGATGAACAATCCAAACT